>JAURVB010012859.1:0-86501 GCA_033002965.1 Piper betle | reverse complement strand
CACCATAGTGGAATTAGATTGAGGATGCTCTCATAAGTTGAATCCTCTCACAGATGTAGAAGATTAGAATCCTGGATCCCAAGTCCCATAAAGCGAAACCCTAATCCATTCTAATTAATAAAATGGTAATAAAATTTCATGCTTCGAAGAAAAGTAGGAGATTTAACAAATCAAAATACATTGAAAAAATTATAGGCTATATTCTCATTCTATAAAGAGTTTAACTTCAAAATATAAGTTATCTCTCAAATGTCATAGCATTATATTATATCTCATTATTTAATGAGTATTCATTATAAAATTAGAGTATATCTCTAATGTAGGTTGCCCGTTGTGCCGCATCTTGCCTAGTACTAACTTCTCACTTGAAGTTGACCTACGTAACTAATTCCTGGGAGTCTTATTTATCGAAAAATATAACTTCTCCCACACAGTTAGGGTTTTCGGGTCATGTACGTCTCTAAATATAAGATAGAGATGAGATTTGGTGGGATAAAATCCTAATGTTGGGCATAGCTAATATTACGTCCAACACATTCTGTTGAGATATTTGTTGTATTTATGAAGCATCTAGTTATGCCATTATATTGATGATTTGTATGAGTTTCTATGTATATTATAGTTTCTATGTTCAAGCTCTTTCGTTACTATATTTTACGTGAGAGAAAGGGGGAATGATTGAATTATGCTTGATGATTTTGTTGTGTGTTCATGGCACTTGGGTCCAGCTTTTGCACTCACGAAAATGTTTTCAGGCGTTCATAGCACATGAATCAGCAAGGTAAGCATTACTGTTACCAATGAAGCATTGAAACAACACTACAAGTGCTCATTATTAATGTAGGCTATTTGGAAGATTTAATATGCTAATGGCTAAGTTAACAAGTGCTCAGAAATTCTTGAAGAGTGTTGGGTTGGGAAAGGAGGACTACTACTTCTGGAAGCAGATTGGTAAAGCCCTGTTTTGCAAGTATACAGTATTTGGCCTTTCTTGGTTGTATAATGAGATTTTGCCCCGTGGACTCGTAAACCTCAACCTAAAGAAAAAAAAGAAATGGCGCATCTCTATGAGCGTCGTAAATTTCCCTATCCTGGCGATGCTGAAGCTGTGGAAGAGTTTGTTGCTAGCGGAGGCACACTCGGTACTACTATTGGACCTAAGGGTTTTGTACACACAGATAAGGATGCAGACAGTTTTCAGAAGCAAGTTCAATCCTAAAAATTTAATCAGGAGGCTAAGAACCTGTGGCTGCGCATGAGGAATGAAGTCATCGCCGAACTTCAAGAAAATGGTTTTGATGTTGAATGAATACTACGCTTGGATTATAGCAAACCATGTTGAAGTAAGAATATATTTTTCAGTGGCGTAGGGCCGTACTTGTATTTCTTGTTCAAAATCTGAAGGAAAACTGCAAAATGTGTAATCTTTTAGTTTGTTGTGGCTGGTGTTTTTTTATCTATAGTTAATTGAATGCTGATCTTTGTTGATACTTAGTAATTTTCCATGTGCGAATAATTATTGTCTACATATGCTTGATCTGTTGTTTAGCTCTATTCCAAGAAATAATCGATATACTCGTATACATTTCTAAGGAAGGAAACGAAAGATGTTTGCTATGTCAGTGAATGGGCAAAACAAAAGAAAAAATAATTGCATGTGATTGATCTTTCTTTTAAGGGAGAAATAGGGAAGACAGTCCACTGCTGACTGAGTTCCAATACATGTGACATATTTTACAGCTACCTTACAGTTGAGTCCTTTGGGTGCTGTCTTTTTTATAACTTGATGATACTAGTGTACGTTCTAGTAGTTTTTTTTTGTTTTTGGTCTATGAATGCTACTCGGAATAGGATACTCCAAATTTGGAGAGTTTAAATTGATGAAGTTGAGCTCACTATGCAGTTACCCCTTTTACTCATAAAATACACTTCGTTACACTATGTGAGGCATCATTCTAAAATCTAGATGGTATCATTGGCGTTCCTTCCTATACTGCTACAAGACCTGTTTTGATCTCTCACTAAGTTGAAAAGAATGATGTGTGCTTTTGTAGCCGCAAATCACTAATGAATTTCAACTACTGCTAATGAATATAATTAGAACACATTTAGGAATGTTCCCTCCAATTTACGCTAGCAAGCAAATTCCCATGTGTTTACTCTGCAGCAAACTGTAAAGTTTGATGCCCCATAGATCTCGACAAAAAGGCAAGTCCTAAAATAGAACGGTGTTCTTCAAAATACTGGGTTTTGTTGAAAATTCCAGATTGAAATATTGGGTACTTATTAAAATGGTAATCAAATCAGATTTGAAGAGGGTATTGCGCTCGGCCAGCAAGTACATACATATTTTAAACTATGCTCTACCGAATCCCCATTGATAAAAAGCCTGTAATCACTGATTTAACAAACTCACTTGAAGTGGATGGGAATACAAGTTGTAACGTGCATGTTTTGTTATTCAAAAGATAGGGGGAAGAAGTCTATGTTTTATGGAATAACTTTGCAGTTTGATCCCTTACCCACCAACTCCCTTCCTGCTTCAATATACCAACTGACAAAATGATGGTAGTTGTTCCCTTCAATAGTTGAAAATCCCATATAATTAACCTGCAAAACAAACTTTTAAATGGACTGGATTCCTATCTTTTAAATGGAATGGAATATTGTGGGGAAACTAATACTCTTAAGATGGAATTCACCTTCATCTCAGGACCAACTTCATTTATATTGCTTGCCTCCTCATCCATGGCAGCATCAGTACTTGAAAGAAGCATATTGAACTCCTTAATTGCTTTCATTAACACCTACACTTGCTTTCTCAGAAGAATATCAACATGCCGAAAAGTCGCCCTCTTTCTTTACAGGTTCGATTTGAAAGTCCAATTAGTTCTTCTCTTCCTACATAGCTTGATATGGTTATAGTAATTTCTTCTCTATCAAAGAGAGAAAATTATACTGACAATCAGATTGAATGGCATGCATGATACTACAAGAAAATAGAGCATTACGAAAAATTTGTTGCCAAAATTCTCAATTTGTCACAAAAAGTAGGGTCACAATAATTTCTTTCGCATCAATGACGGATTTTGTTAAGCCTTGTCACTAGAGACATTTATGTTGTAAAAATATAAAGTTGCCACGATTTTTAACAAAATTCATACACCATTAATTTTGGCTTGATACTAACCTTTTTCATTCTTTTTTCTTTTTTGTGTATTTTTTAGTGATTTGGCGTCTTATATATGGTGTATTAGCAATTTATCATAACACTTATAATCATGTTTGGCTTCAATTTGTAAATTTATAGAAAATTAATCTTTTGTGATATGAAGTTAAAACATATGATAAATATTTTATTTTTTGCAACATTATCTTACTCGTTATTTGCAGACTGTGGAGCTCAAAGTGAGGATGTGCTGGCTGCGAAAGAGTTGTTCGAAGTGCTATTATGAAGCTTAAAGGTACAAAGCATGCCACTTTGGCTCATCTATTCATTCATCTTGTGTATATATGTTAGTGTCTGGAAGTATTGAAGATGCTAATTAAAAGCTTGGGCCTCCTGTGCATACATAATTCTGTTTGAAAATTTTTTTAACTCTAGAAACATTATAAAGCCGAGCCTACTTCATAGCTTTTTGGGTCAAACTTCACCGATAATTTTATATCGACAAGACTCTCTGATTGAATCCAGCATTAATTCTTGATCAGTTGAGTAACATAAACTACGAAAACACAATCTCATTCTTTCTAATGGTTTAGTTAAATTAGCATTTTTAAAGACGACGTAAGTGACTAATTACAATATTAAGTCTCTGTACCTCTTTCAATTTGTTACATTAAAAAAAAATTTAAATGACTACGAGTTGGCTTTATCGGACTGAAATCTTTTCGAGGAGATTTTTAGTGTCACCATGCCACCAATCAGATTCTATTTAAGAGATTTCTCAAAGTCACAAAATTCTCAAAAAAAAATCAAAATTCACGATTTTACTTAGATGAGAAGCTTTTCATGACATGCATCCGAAGTTAACCAACCATATTCAAGGTCCACGAGCTTCGAATTTTTGAACTATTATAAGCTCGAATTTTCTCATATATTTCTTATTAATTAATCATACAAAGATTTGAACCCAAAAAAATCTTCTAATTTCTCATGAATCGAAGAATCCACATGAAAAAAGTTGATCAGCATGAAAAGGTGTATAATACACAAATACAATCATCTCTTTCTTCTTCTCCTTCAGGAGTTGATACAGTGGAAGTGAACTTGGAGCTGGAAAAGGTGACGGTGATCAGCTACGTCGATGGAAACAAGGTGTAGAAGGCGGTGAGACAGAGTGGGAAGAGAGCTGAGTTCTGGCCCAACTACGTGCCCCTCAACTTCGCCAACGCCTCAACTATTTCCGAGACATCAATGACTACAGAGAGAGCTACAACTACTGGAGGCATGGATACCATGACATCAGCAAGCATGGTGCAATTCCCATCACCAACAGAGGGGATGACAAGGCTAGCAACTTGTTCAACGATGACAACGTCAATGCTACTTGCTCTGTTATGTGATCGAGATGCATCAGTATCTACGTAAATGTAACAATCACAAAGTTGTGTGCAAGTTATGTAACAATGATCGGTGTGATTGTATTTAGGCTTGGATCATCGTGGGGGTTTGCTGTATTTGTATGTGTGTCAGTGTCTGTTCTTCCATGTTTTAGTTGATATTATATATACAATATATACATAATCGTTGGCAGACTCTTGTGAGAGACAAAATTAGGAATGAAACGAAAAATATAACATTCTGTAGATACTTTAGCTAAACAAGAACTCCCTAGTTTCTAGTGATCTAATCCTTCGCAATGTCTTAAAAATTGGACTGGACTGGCCAGACCAACCTCTAACATTCTGGCCCAAGTGCAACGCCCTCCGTCATCCATTCAAAAACTAGTTACTATAGTTGAAGAATAATAGGTGCATCCCTACAAATATAATAGAGTTTGCAATAGTAGGTATTGGACGGGGACAAAGTAGACTTATTACAATCTCCCCATTTTTAAAAATTTTGTCGCAAGAGTTTTTATATTTGGCCTGCTGTTAAATGCCTAACTTAGGTCTTACTTGGCCTATAGCTAACAGCCTAACCCACCACCATATAATACAATACTATACTGGGTTAGCTCTGATATTAACTATGACAACTTAGGCCAAATGAAACATATTGGGTATAAGTCATCCTCTAAAAAGATGGTTAACCAGGACTCCAGTTCAGTCTGGTTCAGCATAAAATACCATACATGCATTTGAACCCAATTTTTAAACCATGTTTTTTACTCAAGCCATGATATCATGCCTCTAAAGCACGTCACCACACCAAACTAGTGGACTACATTATAGTTTTTGATAATGTTATTCATTTAATACTTACTAATATAATTAAATAAGATTTATTACAGTATAACATGTTGAACCCGGCTCCACCCAATTAAACCAAACATACAACGTACAGGCCAAAAATCCGATATGGTCATTGATACGGTTTTAACAACATTGGTCCTTAGATTTTTTGTACATATATACCACCAATATTGAGCATAGGTTTAAAAAAAAATTATTCCAAAGATGTCTCCTTACTAATAGATTCGATGATTGACTCCCGAGCCAAGTAATAAAAATAATTAAAACATATTATTTTTTAATTTAGTTAAATCATTATTTTAAGAGAATACAAATAATACAGTTATCAATTTAAGTATCAAAGTGGCAATATATGATCATTTCATAAAATATTTTATTTACTTATTTGGAAAAATAGTAAAAATAACTCCAACTTAGCTTTAAGACATTGAGTCAATTCGACTCTAAGCCAAGTTCGAATTCTCAGGTTTTAAACAATGATATTTATGTGTGTGTTTGCAATCAAGACTCATATATTCTCTACTTAAGAAACTTTCTTCCATTTTTTAATCTTCTTCCATATCCCATGGATCCTCTCATGGCAATATGGAATCTTTCTTATAAATAATATTACTACCTTGACTCATCATATAACACCCCACATCCGGTTCACGCTCATGAACTGAACTGGCATGTTACAGGCCTCGGTTAGGTCGGCTAACCCGAACCCAACTCGTGCGGATCCAATCTCGGTGTCTTAAAATGAAGATAAGACTCGCCATGCATAGATGAGAGCACAAAACCCTAACATGATACTACATGGATGATATACGACTAATTTACACACCAACAAAAATTACGGTAAAAATTAATAAAAATTCTAAAATAAAACATACAGAGTTTCCCCTAAAACTGCAATTAGGGACCACTTTGTCAAAATAATATATAAAAACATATGCAAATATATATATATATATATATATTATTTATATATATATTATTAAACAACTTCATTTGCACTGAATCTAATCCATTGTAAACTCATTCTCAAGCTTGGGTCTCAACCCACCTAGTCTCCAACCCACTTGTTTATGATGTTATTACATTTCATCTCATGTCATCATGTGTTAGCATCTAATCGCATCATATCATCATGTCTTAGTATTTAATCATATCATTCTCAATGTAATAACATCATAAACACAATATTAACCACTCTATCAAGTGACATATGTGCAAGCGACATCAGTGCTCCTCCGTTTAGGCTGGCACATCCAACTTGTGATTATCACCTACATATAGTATAAAAACATATCAGTAACAAACGTTACTGGTTCAGAATATAACTATAACAAATTGGCTATAAGAGCAAACTCTCGTATGAAAGAAAACAATCTTATATTTCTTGTGAAGACTCTGAAGGGAACCTACTGAGGAGCCACTAGGATGACCCGGTAGCATCCTGAACTATCTGCTTCATTAGCCTTTCTTGGCATTTTTCTCATTTCTTTTTCTCTGGTACATCGGGACTATGTGCATATCCTAAGCCCTCTCCTTACCTCCATAATTCTCTTGGCCTTGAGCACGAAGGCCGAGTACTCTCAGGCAATCGCCTTTAGTACCCTTTGAACGACAAGTCATGACATGCGTTGTACTTAACAGTACCTATAAACCTCCACGTTCTCCGGGCGTGGGGAACTCAAATGCGGAGTTATAAGGATCCCTCGGGAATGAAATAGTCTGCTCACTAATCCAGAGCCCGCTTTGACTATCGTGGCATTCACTCATGGTACGTGCAATCGGTTTCTCTATCTCTTGTCTCACAGAAAACTTGATAAAATTACATATATATATATATAGACCTGGGAAGGGATTTATATAATAGGCCTGAAGGCAACGTGTGGTGGATCTTGTTTTTGAATTCATCCTCGAGGGATCTCTTCCTCAAAGGTTTATTAATCCAAAAAACTGTTCGGTTAAATGACCTGAGTTAAGTGGGATCTGATAAAATACCACTTAACCCGTCCTACAAGCATTAAAACAAACATACAATAGAGTAGAGAATAAGACAGAGATGAGTCCTAAACGAACCTGGTAGAAGCCTCAAGCGTGTTATCATGCTTAGGTGGTGAGCTCCTACTCCGTACCTACACATCAAAACTAAATACTAACGCCCGCTAACTAAATGATGCATCAAGCTCAATGAACATCACACACAACATGATAATCATCAGTCATAATCAACAATTAATAATCATAAATGTGAATAATCCTAATTCATCCTTTTCATACCAATTTTATTGTATTTTTCTAAGTTACGTCGTGATCACTTATCATGCTGAGACTCGATTTACCTCATTAGATCACTTAACCTTCATTCATTGTTAATCACATCATGCACTTATCACTTCATCTGTAGTCAAACATCTATCATGATAATTAATCAATCTTAGCATGTAGTGCTAACAATCATCAAGTTTAAATAATCAAATCGAAGGAAATTATACCTCTCGTTGTCAACAATTGGCAACGGCTAGGGTTTCATTGCGTGTCTCGAAGCTTGAATTCGGTGCTCGTCAGTGCCCGAAGTTCGATTGGGTTCAACTGGATGAGCTCCGCGGAAGATCCGCCAAATTCTAATGAATCAGATTTTTTGGTGGTTTCTAGCTGTTTTCCAACAGTTTCAATGGTTTTCTGGTAGCTTTCCAGCAGTTTTTCAGGGGCAATCGCCGGCAGTGTCTACTGGCCGGATAGGAGTCATATTGGGTACCATTGGCACCGGCTTGGCGAGCTCAATGTATCTACAACGTTGATGTGGCCGGCAAAGGCGGAGACTTGCCAAAAAATGATATAAATAGGGGCAGCAGCGATGGTGAAGAAATCCGACCGGTCTGGGTGGCGATGGGTTTCGTTCTGGTTAGGGAAGGTCGCTAGAGGGTCGAGGGTGTTGAGGCGACCACCCAATCGTGGCGGCGACAATCGCTAGATGCGACAATCGCTAGAGGCGGAATCGATGATGCAAGAACGTCGCTAGGTGCGGCAATTCCATCGTTGTGGAGAGTGGGCAACGGCCAGGGCGGCAAGGCAACGTGGTGGCGGAGCGTGGCGGCGACGATCGGCAACAGGCCGGCGTCGGCGATGGCGACAAGCAAAAGGGGTGGCAATCAAGGTTTGGGGAAGAAGGTGTTGGGGGGAAAAGAAAAGGGCTCAGTGGCAAACTCGTAAATATGACTTGACTCGTCTCCGACTCTAGTCAAGAATAATAACTAAATTGTAGAAAATCCTAAAAAAATCCAAAAAATAGGGAAAATCCATAAAATAAAACAAACACCACAACATCATAATGACATGCTCTATAACTAACAACCCACCTATACTGCCCCATATGTGTCCTAACGTGGTAAACGACCTAAAACTAATTCTACGATCCACTATATAAAAAATAATAATAATAATAACTGGCACACTCTCATATATTATGATAACTCATTCTTTTCTGTTGTGTTCATGATGTTATCATCATATTCTTGTGTATGCTACACGTGTCCTGAAACATACTCAACTCGAAAATTACGGTCGAACTGACCAGTTCTGAATATAAAACCCTGACTTGAATCATGGCAAGATTTATGCTTTTGCTTCTTTCTTTCTTCAATCAAAGTTGCTTCTTTTTAGAGCAAGGTGAACTTGCTCTTCACTACAAACAAATCTCTAGCAAGGCTATGTTTCACAGCAGGACACCCTGTTTCTCGACAAAAGTTCTTCAACAAAACTCTGTTTGTCCAAAAGTACTCTTTACGGTGACATTTTCTGTTTTGCTAATCAACTATGGACTCATCCTTTGCTAATCACATTATGTCATATCCATGGTTGCCTATTTTTAATTCTCAACAAGTAACTGGACATCCATCTGCATCTGGTTCAATGTGTTCTCATTGTTTGATGAAATATTCCTATCCTATTCATATTCATGTCCCTCCTATGTTACTCTTCGTTTTCTTGCAAATAATTATCTCATGTGGGAATCTCATATCACCAATCTCATTGAGTCCCAAGGATGTATTGGTTTTTTGGATGGATAAATTCGTACACCATCCCAAACTATCCTTCATCAATTGCATGATTCTACCACTCAACTAGTGCCAAATACAGATTATTTTGCCCGGAAGAGAACTGATAAGTTGATTAAAGGTTGGATAATTCGTACTTTGAGTGAAGAAAATTTAGCTCAGGTTATTGGAATTGACTTTGTAGGTGATGTTTGGAATGCATTAAAATCCAAGTTTGTTGATGCAACAATGGATAGGGAACTTGCTCTGACTCATCAAATCCAAATTATTAAATGTGAGCATTGTGATTCTCTTGATGACTATTTGAGTAAGTACAAAACAATCTATGACAAACTTGCTGCGATTAGAAAGCCATTATTAGATGATCGAAAATCATTTTGGATGCTTAATGGATTGGGACCAAACTATCAGATGTTCACAACCATGATTCTCAGGCCTCCCTTACCTGACTATTCTGAAATTTTGTCCATGTTGTATAGTTATGAGGCACACATAATTCTTCAAGCCAAATCAAATGTTGTTTCTCAAATGGCCTTTGCTGCACATAAAAGTCATAAATCCAAGTCTTCATCACAAGGTTTTTCCTCTGATAAAGGAGGATTCACTCCTGCTACAATGCTTACAACACCTGATTTTGCAACAAAGTCATCTCAACTCTCCAACAATGCGGCATTCACACCTAAGGAACCAGTCCTCAATGAGGAAGAACTAAAAGAGGCACTTAGGACTTTCAAATCAGTCTGTCAAATTTGTCTTAAATCTGGACACAATGCTCATAAGTGCTTAAAAAGATTCAAGAAAGAATTTGGAGTACCAACACTTCAATCTGATACCAACGCTGCCCAGCAAGCACTGAGTGCTCTTCAAGTAAATACTGCTAATGTTAATCAATGGCTTCCTGATTCAGGTGTGTCATCTCACATGACATTTTCTCTTGATCTATTTGATAAATACACTACTTATCATGGATCTGAAAGTGTATTAGTTGGTAATGGAAAGAAACTTTCTATTCACCATATTGGTAATATTACTCTCATCACCTCCTCTGGATCTATTACATTAAATAATGTTTTGCATGTTCCTGAGTTGAAGCAGAACCTACTTTCTATCAGCTAGTTGACAACTGATTTTAATTGCGACTTTCACTTTACTCCTACTGGTTTTCTTGCTATTGACAAAGGGAGTGGATGAGTAATTCTTCAAGGCTCTAAAGCTGGCAGTCTCTATAAGATTCATCAGTTGCAGCATTTTGGCTACTTTTCCAAAACACTACAAAAACCAACATTGTCTCTTTGGCATGCTTGACATGGTCATTGCTCTGCTGATCCACTTTTTATTCTAAAAATAAACATTTGATAGAAACCAAGCTTGAAGCTGAATCTATATCCATTTGTTTAAGTTGCAAGTTAGCAAAGTCCACTAGATTACCATTTTCTAACAATAAGAATTGTTGTTCCAATCCATTTGACAAAGTACATTGTGATCTTTGAGGTCCAACGCCTATTGTTTCTGTTGATAATTTTTTATATTATGTCATTATTGTAGATGACTATACCAGGTTCACTTGGTTTTATCTGTTGTGAAATAAATCTGATTTCTACAATGTCTTTATTGCCTTTGATGCGTTTGTTCAAAGACATTTTTTACAGAAAATCAAATGTTTACAATCTGATGGAGGTGGTGAATTCATGTCTACAATGCTACAAAACTATTGATTAGCCAATGGTATTACTCATCAGATCTTTTGTCCATACACACCTCAAGAAAATGGTAGGGCTAAAAGATAATATAAAACAATTGTGGAAGTTCGACTCTCCTTGATGCTTCATAGTAAGGTTCCATCTCAGTTCTGGACACATAGCTTCTCCACAGCAATCTACATCATGAATCGAAGACCTTCCTCAATTTTGCAGCACAATATTGCCCCTTATTTTGCCTTGTTCAAAAGCATTATGACTACTCTTTCTTCAAAGTTTTCAGATGTTGTTGTTATCCCTGATTAAGGCCTCAAATAGTCACAAGTTTTTGCCCAGGTCGTTGTCTTGTGTTTTTCTTGGATACATGCCTCAATACAAAGGATATCTCTACTATCATGTTCCTTCCAAGAAGTTCTTTATCTCTAAGGATGTTATCTTTGGTGAACACACTTTTCCTTACAAGTCATTCTCTCAACTAAACAATTCTGGTGGCTCTAAAACTAACCTCCAAAATATAACCTACATGGATTTGGTTCCTCTCACAATCAATAAACTAGATACAAGTACTGTTAGTCCTGATACAATACCATCTTCAAATTAATCTAATCATCAGTCCAATACTGACTCTCTTGAATCAACAATTCTCATTGTTGTTCCTTCTCCTACTATAGGAAGTAATGATACCTCAGTGCCTAATGACAAACCTCATCACTCCATGATTACTAGGTCGTAGCTTGGTATTGTTAAACCAAATCCGAAGTATGCTCTACTGAGTATTACGAAACCTAAAGATATTTTCACAGAACTATTTAGTGTCAAAATAGCTCTTCACCATCCTAGACGGCTTCAGGCTATGCAAGAGGAACTTCAAGCTTTAGAAGTGAATCAAACTTGGGACTTAGTTCCCAAAAGTTCTGACATGTAAGTTATTGGAACTAAATGGATTTTTCGTGTCAAATACAATGTTGATGATACTGTAGAAAGGCTTAAAGCTCTCCTTGTTGCAAAAGGTTTCAATCAGTAAGGAGTAGACTTGTCTGAAACTTTTTCTCCTGTTGTCAAACCAGCAACTATGTGCACTGTTCTTGCTCTTTCTGCTGTAAAGCACCAGAACATTCTTCAATTTGATGACAAAAATGCTTTCTTGCATGGAGAGCTTCAAGAGACTATCTATGTTTCTCAGCTACCAAGGTTCAAGAATTCAGCCCATCCAACATATGTTTGCAAGCTTAAGAAAGCCTTGTATGGCTTGAAACAAGCTCCACGTGCTTGGTTTGACAAGTTCAACTCCTCTATTCTCACAAGGCTTCCACTCTAACACTGCTGATTCTTCCTTGTTTGGTCTTAACAAGGATGGTGATCTACTTGTCTTCTCTTGTATGTTGATGACATGTTAATCACTGGAAGATCTTCTTATCTACTTGATAACTTCTTGCAAGACTCGACCAATGCATTTGCAATGAAAATCTTGGTCGGGTGCACTTCTTCTTGGGAATCCAGATTCAATCTATTTCTCACAGCTTATTCTTGTCTCAACAAAGATATGCTACAACTATTCTGAGAAAAGGTAGGATTACTTGATGCAAAACCTCTCACCACTCCAATTGCATACAAACAAAAAGCGCCTGAAAATTCTCCTCATTTCATAATCCCACTCTGTACAGGCAGCTCGTTGGATCACTCCAATATCTCACATTTACCATACCTAATATTTCGTTTGCTATCAATTGTGTTTGTCAACATATGGAACAACCAACTGATTTCCATTTTTCACAAGTTAAGAGGATTCTCGGATATGTCAAAGGGGCAATTGATCATGGTCATTTCTTATCTTCTCAAACTGATTTATCTCTTACTGCCTACTCTGATTCTGATTGGGCAGGCTGCTCTCAAACACGAAAGTCTACAACTGGCTTCTACACCTTTCTTGACTCAAACTGCAATTCATGGTTTACAAAGAAACAACCAACTGTCTCTAGAAGTAGCATAGAAGCTGAGTATCGTGCCATGGCTATCACTACAACTGAAATCATCTGACTTTCATTTCTCCATAAAGATCTTAACATCCATCAAGCATCTTCACTAGTTTTACTTTGTGACAATCTTAGTGCATTACAGTTAACTGTCAATCCAATGTTTCATGCTCGCTCCAAGCATATTGAAATTAACTATCACTATGTAAGGGAGCAAGTAGCTTTGCAAAAATTACAAACCAAGTATGTTCCCTCCTCAGTTAGCCAATGTGTTTACAAAAACATTACTGCTACGTCCTTTCTCTACAAATGTGTTCAAGCTTGACATTTTGTCTCTATCTCCCTTGAGGGGGATCTTAAGGTTAATGATATAATTGAGAGTAGAAATGCAAATTAGGCATGTAGTGTAAATTAGGCATGAAGTGTAACTTAGTCAATGTTAAGAACCGACATATGTGTCGTGTTCATCAAGTCTTGGATATATATAAATATGAATATAATCTTCTTGTTCAATTAATGAAATTTCAATCTTTCTCCACTCTCCACTCTAAGTCTAATCCCATTTACCTTTCCATCTGCCACAAATCCTTGTAAGATACCTTGTCAGATATGTATGTTATGTAAGATAAGTGTGTGAGCTTGTAAAGCTTGAAGCTTGTGCCTTCCGGTCATTCAAAATTGTAAGCTTTAAGTTTGTTTTCAATGATTTGTATGATATTCGAAGATAATTAAAGTTCAAGTTTGCAGTAAAGTTTGTTCAGTTACATCAATGAAGATGAGGCACCATTCCCCTTGGTGAAATCACCCAAGGAAGATTTTTATTTTATCCAGTCAAATTACTGGAACCACTTGCGTTATACTACCTTGAGGTGGATTTCTTTTCTTTTATTCAAACAAACTATTGGAAACCCCTTAAGTTATATCTCCTGAGGCAGGCAAATTTAATATTGTCTTTAATTTTAAATACAGTTTATTTCATCTATAATTTATTTATCTATTTATGCTTGATCTGTTTTTTTTTTTGCTTGTTTAGTATACACTTGCTCAGTATACATATTTCGTTTCCATATTGATCTAATACTGGTTAATTGTTTGATCTTACTAGTAGACTTTATCTTTCTTCTGATAAGACTTTGTTATTCTTATATTAAAAAAGAGTTATACACTTCATTTACCGTTGTAATTTTAACCCTTTGTTGTCTTTGGTGTCAGAGGCTAGGAAGATTTCAAAGGTTGATTTAGAAGGTGATGGAGGCAAGACTGATAAGTCGCTGTAAAGCTAGGAAAGCGACAGGCACAAAAGTTGGATTACTCGTTGGAAATTCCTATCTAGATTACTCTTCAAGAATCCCACAATGACTTTTATATATCCAGTTTAGTCAAAAAGGATCGAAACTTCAATGAAGATTTAAAATTTTTGATGAAGTAATTTTTAAAAATATTGAGCAGAATCTTAACAAATGGACTATACCTAAAGTTAATGTTACAAAAGTTTCTAAAAAAATTGTTTTTGATTTCAAACAAACTTTTACAATAAAAACCTTAGTAAAAAGTATTAGCATCAGTAATGGTATGGAGTCTGTAATAGATGTGAAAGGTATTTATGTTTCAAAAACACAAATACCACATGGAGTTTATACTGATGAACCACCTTTCTCTACAATGAAATTAAAAAATATATGATAAAACTCATTTCTGGGATGTAAACAAGCTAAGCTAGCTTGTAAGTATTTCATGTTCGACTCAATTTGGCTTAAACTTATACTCGTTAATTTTATGCTCCAAAGAATATTCGGCTTGAAATAGTTAAATCGTTGAACAATGAAAAGAGCTTGAACGAAGGAGTATTCAGATAGGTTTGGCTCAAAACTCAAGTTCAATGTGTTAGAACTCAATAGAATACTCAGCTCATATAATACATGCCATGTTTTTAATATGAGTGAATAACTCTTATACCCTCATCAATTACTTACAAAAAATATTAATACTACATAATAAATTGCTTAACTATTAACTATTTAGCATATTTAATAGTAACAATAGTAAATGCTTATCGTAAATCATTATTTTCCTCAAATAAAATATATCAAATATAACTTATCACATCTAGTGAGATTAAATTATAAATATATACTCATCATGCTCATAGTAAATAGTTACTTATTTAATTGGTTAGTAATAGCTGAGATATGTAGTAGTTATAAACTATTTATTAATAGATACTTAGAACTATTTATTAGATACTACTAAATGTTAGGTATTTTCTACTTGTCAAGGTATAAACAAGACAAACTACTTTGCTCATCTTTGCTCAGCTCGACTCATATTATAAACAAATACAAACAAAGCTTGAACAAATAAATGTTTAGCTTGAGCTCGACTCGAAATATATAACAAGTAATGAACCATGCTTGAGTAAGCTAGTTTAATAACAAGTTGAGCACGAACAAAGTGGTGTTCGACTAGACTCAATTCGTTTACACCCTTATTCCTAATAGCAAAAAGTGTTCAACAGAATTTATGCTCCCTAAATATAAACCTTTTAGAATATGGTATTTTAAAACTTTGACCACATCACAATTAGAAAATTTTACACAAAAAATATAACCAATATTTGGAAATGAAAGATTATGAAATTTCATTTGTAACTTGGCTCAAGAAATATTAAGCTCCTCACATTCAAGTTTCAAAGGAAACTAGAATATGGGAAAAGACTGATGATCAAACCATAAGTAGTAAATATCCTCCAACAGAAAATATTAATTATGGGAACATAGAAGCTACGACCTTAGTAAAAATTCATGACTCAAAGAAGGTCACCATAGAAGATCTTTCCATTATAATTAAACATAATAATTATTCTCATCTATACTTAGAGACCCTTGCCTCACATATATCTCAACTACAAGAAAAAGTATTTACCTAGAGAAAAAGGAAAGATGAAAATAGATGAAGTAAAACCTGCATTAACTAAACCACCGGTTTCCTTAACTAAATGATTTAATACAACTACTAATATTAAAAGAGACTTTCCAGAAGAATTAACTAAGAAATTTTGAACATTAAAAATTAATGAATCTATTAAGGTTATTAATGAGGAAATAAGAGAAGCTGATTTTGAAAATCTTGTAAATCAGTTTAAAGTGGAAGTTGTTAAACCTCAAGTTAATCAACCACTTCCAACATCAAGACATTACTATCCAAGACCAAGACCGGCTCCTATTCTATTTGAAGAAAATGCTATGAATTTGGTACTATCTTATGATAGTAAATCTATATATAAATGGAACATTGATGGCTAATTTGATTATCAGATAATTACTACTCTACATAATATGTTTACTATTTGTAAAATAGTAGACAACAGTGATCAACAAACAGCAGAATTTATTACGATAGGATTTTCAGGTCAACTTAAAGGTTGGTGGGACCATCATATTACCCCTGAATAAAAACTTGATGAAACACCCCAATTTGGCATAAATGGTTGGATAGAACTGTAATATTATAATTTAGAAAGTCACTCGTTAGTTTATCCTGAATAAACTTTACGGAAGCGGATCTCAACCCTCCAATAGATTAAGAGAGACACCTTACTGGGTTTTCATAGAATGTGCATAAAATCATACTACATGAGACAAATCTTAAACTTAAGGCTCGTAAATGAGCACTTACAAAAGATGCAACACCTACCTTGCGATTAAGAAGGTGACTTTCAGATACAATGATCACTCTGACCCACTCCAACTCATACATAGTCATGAAATCTAGGGCACACACCCGCAAAATAATACTACAATCATCCATATGAATCCAAATACATAAACACATGACAACAATTTGCCTCCCCCCCCCACCACCACCACCACCACCACCACCACCACTGAGCCATTGATCTTCGCGCCTAGGTTGACCATTGCCAAAGGGCCTCACCTATATAAATATAGGGAAAATGTCAGTAATCAATGTTTGATTACTGGTCCGAAATATGTAATGGTATAATCAAGGCAGGAAAATATGTATTCCATTAACTACAGGAAACATAGAAAATTTTAGAAAGTCTCACTAGACTACAAGCAAGGATAACTTTTTAAAAGGGCCGATGCACATGCACGACAAAGTCAAACACATACATAAAAAATTGTGCACTCACATCCTCCATATCACATCCTCCATATAACACCCACCACAGTACTTAGGTGGTAAAGAAACAGTTAAGTTAGTCCCAAAAATTTCGAAAATGTATTGCAATATGTTGTACCCTCATACATCACACTACCTCAGGGTTTCAAAGAGTATTAGTGTGATTCATACAATTCGTGAAGATCTGTCATGTTTGTAAAACCATAAACGCTCATACTTATAATCAATAGGCTTGGGTAGAGACTTGTATAATAAGAATTCTAGAGCTTGTCTTTCAAAAACTATCAAGGGATCTTAGCTGTGAAGCTTTATTAAACTTACAAAAAACAAGGCTAAATGGTCTGACATTGGAGGATCTGATAAAATGCTACTGACTATGTCATACGTTTAAAACACGATTAAGCTTGGCACTCAAGGAGTCAAACAAAGATGACACAAAGGGAGTCCTATGGACCTAGGTGAGTGAAAATTTGTGCCCTAGATCAATGAGCACACCTCGCGTATCCTAGCACAGAGATGGAACCTGAATCAAACTTGGATCTCATTGGCACACATATTGAGGCAAGGCCTCAACACATGCACAATATATAAGATACTTAATTAACTTAATTATTTGCCTAATAGAGTGTTAAACCCCATTATGTTACTTAATTATGGCTTGGGTTACAAGTATACATAGTTGAAAAAGTTCAAACTTAAGGCTTAATCAAATGGACTTGACTAGACGATGTTTAAGACAAGCTAAAAGATGTCCAAATGGGGTGAAATTAGGACCTATGGGCCCTATCACTCTATGTGTTAGGTGAAAATTTTGCCAAGTACTAACCCTTGGGCCAACATGGCTTTGAACAATATTCCTCAATCGCGTACTAATTTTACTAAGAGATGTTTATAGGCTAGAAGACTCCAAATAGACCTAGGTCAATGGGTAGGGTTTCCAACACTGGGCTTGTACCTATTAAGATTTCAGGTCCAAACATCGAGGATTTGGTCCTGAGGGGACTCAAAAGTGGGAGGTATTCGCTAAATCATTTTTGGAACTTGGTGGACCTTTTGGGCTTGGAAATATCCTAACACAAGATCTACTAACCCAAAAGCTCTCGAATTTTAATATGGTGTTGTTGGGATAAAGCCAGAGGTGTGGGAGAAATTTTATGTAATTTCATCACCATTTGTCTATTATTTTGGATTTTACATCCGGAGTTAGAGAACTAGGGTTTCACCATTCATTCTTGTACACTCTTGCAAACTGAATAAGCTAACCACCTAAATGTCCTTGTCCACATCATTCACACCTTGGTTCTACATCCTTAACATGTTCTTGCATATTAAGATTTTAACTTGATTAGCTAAAGCACTAACCTGAGCAAGGTAGTAAGTGCATCTAATTCTAAAATTCCTATAGCCCTCCTTGGATGTTGGCTTCTTCTTCTATTGGTTCTTGTGCTTTTCTTCCAACTGCACACAAGTTTCTCAAAGTCCTTTCAATCTTTGGATCACAAGAAGACAAGGGTGACCGCACTAATCTATGCATAAACAAATGATAACAAGGAAGAAGACAATGATATAGTATTTATTTTCTTTTTTTCTTTTTTTTAAAAATAATAATAATCAGACACTAAAATCCAAAAAAAAGAAAATTACTCAAAATTCTAATCCTAAATTAATTAAGAAAATTCGATCTCTCGGCAATGGTGCCAAAAACTTGATCGAATAATTTCAATATCATGGAGTATACACGGCCGAAACAAGTAATATAATGATAAAATCAAGTATCATCCCACAAATAGATGAATTTCCTTAAATTAATTAAAGAAAATAAAATGAAGAATAAAACAAAGACAACCGACTTAACTAAATCTAAGTAGTAACTTTAAATTAAAAGCAAAGTTAAAATGAAAAAAACTCGTTCTAGAGTCGAATTTCCCTTAACTTCAATTTAATCTTCATCAAATCTTCCTCTTATCTTTTATTCTCTCAGATTGTCGACTTAGGATCCTTCATGAATAACTGAATTTGCACTTGACCCATGCTACATTGACTTTAAATGATCGATCCCCTTGTTCAGTCTTAATTTCAATTGCACCATGTGGAAAAACTTTTGTCCGAGAGAAAATGACCAGCAACCACACCAGATGCCATGCTTATTTGCTATAGTCCAAGCAATAGCTGACTTGTGATCTTTTAGTATTCTAACCAGCTTCTCTTCTGCAATATAGTTAGCTCTAAAGATATAATAATAGGAAGAGTGTCATTAAGCCCTAAGAAAGTATACCTGAGATGTTTTGGAAGTTGCTTTAGCTCCAAAATAGGTGGTACTTCAACTGATGGCAGCAATCTGTAGAATGGTAGATCTAAGGTTTCCACAATTTTGAATCATCGAGGCAAAATTGGTTGTGAATCTAATACTTAAACCATCTCATCCACATCAATATCTTCTTCACAAAGAAAATTTATGGCTTTATGTAATGAATTACTAAATTGATCCTCTTTGCATCCGAGTAAGCTAACCAATGTATTGAGTTCATTTTTATTATTTGGTTTTTCATCTTTTTCCTTAACTTCATTGGGTTGAACTAATTCTTGTAAAGTAATACCACTCCAAGTTGTATAGCTTTGCAATACTCTTGACCATCATTCCTTGGTTGTTCTGGTTGGCTAGGAAGTACACCCTTGGGTCGCTCACTTGCTTCCTTGTTTAATTGTACCATAACTTGTTGCATAAACTGTTGTTGTTGATTCTGCATGAATTGTTGCATATTTTATTGCATAGAAATGAACATTTGGATCAAATCCGGTTGTTGTGGCTGAAAAGAAAGTGAAGGAGGTCGATAATGCTGTGATGGTGGTGGTGGACTATTGGGAACAACAGCCGAGTGTAGAGAATTATTCCATGAAAAATTGGGGTAATTGTGCCAACCCGCATTATAGGTATTGGAATATGGATTGTTCTTCATATTAAAGTTGCCTATGTAGTTTACTTGATCAGTTGCACATGGACCTATAAAATGTCCTTTCCACACCATTCACACCTTGGTTCTACATCCTTAACATGCCACTGCATATTAAGACTTTGAACTTGATTAGCTAAAGCATTGACCTGAGCAGATAAAGTAGTAAGTGCATCTAATTCTAAAATTCTGGTAGTCCTCCTTGGATTCATGGCTTCTTCTTCTATTGGTTCTTGTGCTCTTCTTCCAGCGGCACACAAGTTTCTCAAAGTCCTTTCAATCTTTGGATCACAAGAAGACAAGGGTGACCACACTAATCTATGCATAAACAAATGATAACAAGGAAGAAGACAATGATATAGTATTTATTTTCCTTTTTTCTTTTTTTTTTTTTTAATAAATAATAATTAGACACTAAAATCTAAAAAGAAAAGAAAAACACTCAAAATTCTAATCCTAAATTAATTAAGAAAATTCGATCTCCCTAGCAATGGCGCCAAAAACTTGTTCGAATAATTTCAATATCAAGCAAGTATACACAGCCGAAACAAGTAATATACTGATAAAATTGAGTATCATCCCACAGAGAGATGAATTTCCTTAAATTAATTAAAGAAAATAAAATGAAGAATAAAACAAAGACAAACGGCTTAAATAAATCTAAGTGATAACTTTAAATTAAAAGCGGAGTTAAAATGATAAAACTCATTCTAGAATCAAATTTCCCTTAACATCAATTTAATCTTCATCAAATCTTCCTCTTATTTTTTATTCCCTTGGATTATTGATCTAGGATAATTATATGACATGGTGGCTTCCGCTCCTTCATGTTTCTATTATTTTGCCTCAATTTCTACCTCCCAGTAATAATTGATTAATCAACAAAATAATGCATTAAGATTTGCCTTATAATCGCATATGGTATTGTGTATCTACCGACCACAACGACAAACAAGTCAAAAGACTCGTCGTATGATGAATTATCAATGAATAATCTAATTAATTTCTCCCCAAATCTAATTAAACCTCCTGATCTAAGAAATAGATGATCAATCTACTCTTAGCATTTAGAACATGATAATTCAAACAATCTGATTGAATAAAAGAGTAAAAGCTTGAAATAAATTTAATTAAATCTTGTTAAGTTCCATTCTTCTCTAGAATAAAATATAAAACTGCTCCATAATAAAAATAGAAAACATTATAAAGAAGAAATTAATTTTTATTATGAAAGAGAAAAAATTACAAATATTAGAAATATTTTCTTTCACTAAACTGCTAAGCCAAAAGTTGAGATATTATCAACAACAAATGACCACCCCTTTATACTGAAGTGGAGATACAAGAATTTGAAGAGGGTGTTCACAAATCGACATAGTCTAATTAATTATAATGTCCCTTCAAATTTCCAACTCCTCGACTCTATTGAACACCATAACTTGTAGTCATTGGGTGTGGCCAAGTGTCATGACCATTCAATTCCAAAGCTTAATTTATTCATCTTTTTTTGCATTAAAACACCAAAATTAAGCATATCTAATAAAATATTAATTAACACCAAAAAATAAAGTAAAATATCACTTAATTAATAATATTTATACCTGGGAGGTACAAAATCATATTAAAAACATGGGTAAATATTATATATTTTAAACACTTAACATTAATCAATTCCAAAACCTTCATCTTTCCAGTAGATAATAAGTGCGTCCAACCATAACTTTCATAAATTTTATTAACCACTTCTAATTAGTTCACCATGGAGTACAATCTCAGAGTATGGCAAAGCACATATACATCATAGCGAACGCACCAAGCATTTAGGTGTTTTGTTCATGTCATTTAGGTGGTTATTTTAGTGTGATAAATTTATAGGAGCAATCCAACACATATATCCACAAGCATGAAAAATATTGATAACAACAACAACCTACATCAACGTGTAACAATTGGGGAAATAGGTAATCAAGTCACAAGGACCATGAAAGTTGTCATCTTTTGCCAAGTTTGGTACCCTTATATGATCTTACATGCCATAACAAATGAAGTGGTGCCCATGAAAGATGTAAATCAATTTTTTTTAGTGCAAGAAGATGAATAGCATTCAAAAATACCATATACATCACAAGATATGCATTTTATACAAAAACAATGCAAGTAGACAACACAAGAGCATTCAAAAATACATAACTATTTTTATAAGCATGAAAATGCAATGATTTTAAAGCCCAATAACTCCTAACATATAGATATATATGAGCAAATACCAGAAAAATGCTAGACCAACTAACATACATACAAACAGAAACCAAAAACATGACAAAAGAGGTAAAAAAGGAGGACGGCTCTTGGGTAGGTCCCTTGAGGCTTCCAACCTCAAGGCCTACAACCCTTGAGACTTGGCCAAGCTAAGAGAGGCTAGGAGAATTGGGGAAGGTCCGAAGATGAAGAGGAGAACCAAAGGCAATGGGGTGGTTGAAGAAGAAGAGAGGCAAAGGGTAAAAAATGAGGGGGAAGAGGGGTATAAATTGAAAAGGGGAAAAGGCTCCAGTAGAAGGGCGCTCTCCTAATGCCTTTGCGCTCACCTCTACTGGCCTAACCTAGAAAAGCCAAAAAAGCTGGACACCCGAGTTAGAGTTGTGTGAAACAAAACGCACGCA
Organism: Piper betle; assembly: GCA_033002965.1. Lineage (NCBI taxonomy): Eukaryota > Viridiplantae > Streptophyta > Magnoliopsida > Piperales > Piperaceae > Piper > Piper betle. The sequence goes on along the minus strand of JAURVB010012859.1, from coordinate 63,610 downwards.
TGCCTAGACCTGGGTGCTTTGCACCAAGGGAAAAAGGGGGGAAATTCAAATTTGGGTGCATGAAACTCTAACCCTAAAGTAGCTAGTGCAAGGAGGGCGCACTTGCGCTCATCACAAAACTCGTGCACTTGGGGTTTTCACCTAAGGTGATGTTAGGAACTGCCCTGCCAGTCATGCAGGAGCTAGGATCAATCAAAAGGGGTTTTGAACATATGGCAAGCAAACTAAACATGTGAGGGACTTGGTCTTAACGTCTAACTAGACTCAACTCGACCTCACCAAAAAAAAATCGGGCATGTTGGGTCCAACGGAGGTGCCAATGTCGAAGGTGGCTAGGTCCAGGTAAATACATACCATACCATATTTGAAATATGGAAAGAAGGGCTAGACCCAACTAACTTGATCAGGGCAAAGACCAAACCGGCTCGAAAATCCTTGAGCAAGCAGCCTGGGTTTTACACTTGAAATCGTTAGTGCAGTAAAATCAGATCCAAATATGCAGCAACTTAGAGAAGATGTTGTTTATACCCTAATACTATAATACGATATGATTTTGTAGGAGATGCAAATGCCTTACAAGAAAGATGTTGAGAGTTAATCATGAATCTATGATGCCCATCATTAACTCATTATCGATCGTATAATGAAACATATTTATCTCTGTTATATCAAAGAAATGATTCATTATTTGACTCCTGGAAAGAACAATTTCTATCTCGATTACCACCACATTTTGTTGAAAAAACACATAATTGTCTTAGAAGTCAGTATAATGGTATCATACCATATAACGTATTTACATTTGGAAAACTCTTTAATGAAGCAGCTGTTGAAGGGTTATCCTTATGTAAAGATTTAAATCTGAAAAATCAATTAAAAAAGCAACATTTAACAGGGAAAATAGAATTAGGCCAATTCTGTAATCATTTTGGTACTTTTCCCACTCATGTTCCAACCGCTTCTCAATTTCCAAAATGTAAACCTTTTTTCAGGGAGGTAAGACAATATCAAAGAAAAAATAAAATCACCAAAGAGAAGAATATAAATAAACCCTCTAAAAATAGAAAACAACCTTTTAAAAATAAGACAACTAAAAAACCTTTAGTATGCTGGGATTGTAGGAAAAGTTGTCATACCTGGAATCACTGTAAGGTAAAAAGAAAATAAATGAATCAAATATTTCTGATAATGAGAAACAAAGAATTCTAGATTTATTATCTGAAACAGATTATGATGAAGATTCTAATCAATAATTATTAGAAATAGACAATTCTGATTCCTCCATCCGGAATACAAATAGAGAAGATAATGATGAATGCCAATCCAATCATCACAAAGCTATTTTGGATCTAAACGGATTGCGAGTTAATATGATAACATCACGAGAATCCATTTTGTTAGACCTAATAGACTCTATTTCTAATAAAGACCAACAAAGGCAAATGCTAGAAAAAGTAATAGAAGCCTGCAAACAAATGAAACCTAAACCTCAAATCGAAGCTGTAGAAAATCCAGCCTATACAATGAATGAAGTATTAGGAAGAACGAAGAAAGGAAAGCCTTTGACAATTCAAGATTTAAGAACAAAAATTGAATAGTTAAAAACCGAGATAATACAATTAAGAAGATGCATAGAAGTCTTAGAACTAGGTAATTTGGATAAAGAAATAAATCAAGAAGACCTAGAATATATAGAAGATTTAAAACTCTTTGAAGATTCAGAATTTTGTATTAGAAATTCTTCTAAAAGGATGCTAATGAATATTTTACTGTAATACAACAATCTATTTCAAGAAGGTATGTAATAAAAATAAAAATAATTATTGATCAAGAATTTAATTTAGAAACTGTCACTCTTGTTGATACTAGTGCATATAGAAATATCATAAGAGAATGATTAATTCCTACAAGTTATTATGAAAAAATCACACAAGATTTATCTATGATCAATGATCAAAAACTAAGAATAAAGTATAAATTATTTAATATTGTGGTGTGTATTGAAGGAGTTTGCATATATATGACCTTCATTTTAATACAAGATACAGCCACAAACATAATATTAGTTAATCATTTTACTGCCTTAATCGAACACTTTACAATAGATGATAAAGGGATTCATACAAATCTTAAAGGAAAAAATGTAATGATTAAATTAGAATTTCCTAAAACAAAATTGTTAATTTCTTATTTTAAAGACAAATATGCTATAAAATATGCCCACATAAACTTCCTCAACAAATAAGGTCAAATTCTAAATATGAAAAAAGAATTTAGAAACTACAGAAAATCAACAAAAATAAAATCATTTCAAAAACTAATTGAAAATAAACTATGTAACGATATTCATACAGCTTTCTAGAAAAGAAACAAGCATGAAGTTATACTTAAGAAAAATCTTTCCATGAAAGTCAGATGCTACTAAATGCTATACCAATACAAATGAGTAAAGAGTTGGTAGCATATTGTTAAGAAGAAATTAAGGACTTATTAAATAAAAAATGAATAAGACTTAGTAAATCTCCATGGTCATATTCTACATTATATGTTTATAAAGCATCTAAAATAGAACGCGTAGCACCTAGATTAACCATAAATTATAAAACATTAAATAATGTCATACAATGGATTAGATGTCCAACTCCTAATAAAAAAGACCTGCTTAAATGTCTTTATGAAGGAAAAGTTTTTAGTAAATTTGATAAATATTCTCGTAAATTCAGATAAAAGAAGAACATATGAATAAGAGTACATTTAACACTCCTTTTGGACAGTTTGAATAGAATGTCATGCCCATTGATCTAAAAAATACTCCATCTGAATTTCAAAATATAATGAATGATTTTCAACACTTATATCCACTTTACTATTGTTCATATTGATGATGTCTTAGTTTATAGTAATAGTATAAAACAACATTATAAACATTTGCCTCAATTTCACAAAATTGCTTACCAAAATGGTATTGTTCTTTCAAAAAGAAAATGAATCTAGTCCAAACAAAAATTAGATATTTAGGCTATGATACAAAATCAAGCTATATCACACCGACACATAGAGTAATTTAATTCTCAAGCAAATTCCCAGATTAATTAAAAAATAAAATTCACTTACAGAGAATTTTAGGAAGTTTAAATTATATATTAGAATTTTATAAAGATATTGTTGCTGTCTTTAAACTTCTATGGCAAAGATTAAAGAAAAATCATCCATCATGGACTAATGAACAATCTATGGTTGTACATAATATTAAACAAAAGCTTAGATATATTTCATGTTTGGTCCTTCCTTGTCCTAATGTATTAAAAATTGTTCATACTAATTCCTCAGATTTAGGATTTGGGGGAATATTAAAACAAAACATTAATAGCAAAGATGTCATTATTAGATATTACTCAAGAATATGGAAACCTACTCAGCAAAAATATTCAACGATCAAAAAGGAAAGTTTGAGTATTGTAAATTAAAATTTCAAGATTATCTTCTAATTCAAAAAATTTTATTAAGAATTGATTGTAAAGTAGATAAATATATTTTAGAAAAAGATGCTAAAAATTTAGCATCAAAGCATATATTTACAAGATGGCAAACCCTATTAGCAATTTTTCTTTTTGACATTAAATACATCAAAGGAGAGCTAAACTCTCTGCCCGGCTTTTTAACTTGTGAATTTTTGCAAGAAGTGTAATGGATGATAAAGTTGCTTCCAAAAATATCCCAAGTAAAGGTAAAAGAACATATGAACAATATAATTATGATATCGTGACCGGTGCATGTGCCCGTCAAAGTGGGCTCTTGATTGGTGAACCAACTATTCCATTCCCAAAGGATCCTTGTAGCACCCCGATTTCAGTTCACCTAAGAACTAAATCAAAAATGCTACAATCAAGTTGAGTCATATTTAAAGTTGTTGGTTACTATGACTCAATTGATAAAATAGATCAAAGCTTGGCATCGTGAGAATGGAATACATTGTTAAATACGCATCAAAACACATCAAATATAAACAAAAGTAAGAAAGAAAATAACTGCACTGAGCTCATGTGTGTGCTGTTTATCCGTCTTCCTACCAAAGTCGAGTCAAGATTGCAAGACCTACATATATAATATGAAAAACATCATTAATCAATGTTATTGGTTCGAAAAATAACTAGTATAAACTGACAAATGGGTATTCTATTACCCACAAAAACTTAGGAAACTTCAGAATTGGCTCACACTAGGTGGTAAGCTAACATACTTCAACAAGTACCGGTGCGCATGCACGACTAATGTACATGTTCTTACATACAACACTTACGCCCTTACATCCTCTATATTTCACATGCCACAATATTTGAGTGACAAAAAAATTGGTTAAGTTAGTGTCACAAATTCTGAAAATGTATTGCGTTACACAGTACCCTCATACTCTACACTACCTCAGGGTTTGAAGGAGTACTAATGTGGTCCATACATATCTCCATTTGTAAAAAACACTCCTCAATGGCCCAACATCAGAGGGATCCAATAAAACACTGCCGATTTCATCCTACGTCGAAAACACAATTAAACCCGACATTCAGGGAGTTAAGTATAGATCAAGCAAAGTGAGAGTCCTATAGACCTGTGGCTCAAGCTCCAAGCTCATCGACACATCTATTGCGAGCTCGAACTCTATAACCAACATCGAAACTCACTGCTAAGTAAAATATTGACATCTTTATATAATATATGCACATAGTGTGTACTCACATCATCAATACATCCTAATAAATATGACAGTGTTAAATAAACCTATAACTAAACATGTGGCACAGAAATCGAAACATAATAATAATAAATAATAAATGATTAAACAAAGAAAATCACTCATTAATAATTAGATAAATATTAAATACATGAATACAAATAATACTCTAATCATAAAGTAATGATATAATTATGCCCTACAAATACACGGCAAAACACAAGTAAATATTAATATATACTCGTGTTAGTATATATATATATATATATATATATATATATATATAATAATTTGATAAATAAATAAAAATAGTTAATACTCATTAATCATGAATATTAATAATATCATAGTTATACAATAAAAGAATGCATAATTAAATACAAATAAATAATATCATACACATGAACAAACAAATAGACAAATAAATAAATAAATAAATATAATTTAGTAAACATGAATAAGACTAATAATAAGTAAATATATCATTATTAATAACAAATAATCATATAAACATGCATTATAATAAATAAATACATGAATAACAAGAAATAATTATATAATATAAATAAATAAACCATAACATCTAAATATGCTAAATCATGTGAATATATATCTAAACTAATATAGAGGTTCTTAAATTACAGGAAATAGTGCAAAAATCAACGAAAACGGTTCGAAACATCTAAGTTAAACTGATCCAAGTTGGGCCAAGTCAATTTGGTCTAGGTTAAATAAACTGCTAGGCTAGGTATGCTGGGCTGGTCTGGACTAATGGGCATGGACACATGCTCATACTAGTAGACTCGGGCATGATCAGGTGGACACGAACACTCGTAGGCGGGCGTGAACGCGAGCAAGCAAACGGGCGGGACTAGGAGGCCGTTGACCGCCAACGAAATTTGCTGACGCCTGTATGGTTGGGGTCGCCATCAGTAGGGATCAACTGAGGGCATGAAGGCAGAGGTGCTAGTGGTGACGATCGGCCAGGTCCAACCGCCAACTGGCCGAAAACCATTGGAAAGGGGTGGTAATGCCGCCCGATGTAGTGACTTCACCGGCGGTGATTGCAGCCAGGGCAATGGTCATAGGTGGTCTTAAAAGATTAGCAGTTGAATGAGGAAACTATCTGGGTTGACGGCATGAGGTGTTTGGCCGGTGGCTGGCTAGAAAATGGCTAGAAACGATCGTAAATGCCACTGGGCAAGTGCGAGTCGCCGGCGGCGATTGCGGCCACAGCGGAGGTCGGTGTTAGTCTCAAACGGAAGATCTCAACAAAGAGAAGCTGTCGGGGTGGTTGGCTTCACCAATAGACACTTGTCGGGACCAGAAAATGTGCTGAAAGGGGTAGCAGCGACAAAAATTAACTGCAAAAATGCTGTCATTGGCAGCGATTGCAGGGGCGCTCATGGCGATGGTGGGTACGAACTAATAGCCAACCGCGAGGTGGTCACGGCAGTACCGATCCACTAGCTGGAGGATGACCCAGGTCTCGCTGGGGTGAGCCAAAATGGCCGCGGCACTAAGGTGAAAATTATCCAAAATTGTGGAAAAGTCATTGAAAATCAAAGGGAGAATCTAGGGCTGATGTGGACTGCTCAGATCTTGCCATGTGGCACACTCAAAATGTTCGACAACTCGTGGTCTAGTGGGACCCACCTATGGGTATATGCAATATACATATGGTTGGAAAGCTCAGATCGGGACCATCCAAAGTCGAAACTGACTCAAGTCCTAAAATTGACTCTATAGGTTGGGATCAAGGCAAGAAGGCTACATGGGCATCAAAACCCTGAACTCAATCGGATGGAAATCTATGACTCGATCAAGTTGAGCCTACAAGAGCACAATCTGGTAGGGGTGCTAATTGAGCGAGCGAACCGAGCTCAACATGTGTTCGAGCTCGGCTCGAATAGTTCGAAACTCGTTCGAACTCGACTCGAGATCGAACGAGTTCTGGACATACACGCTCGAGTTCGACTCGAATATCTTTTATGTGTTCGAGCTCGACTCGAGCTCGAATATACTTCACTACTTAATTTTTATGAGCTCGTTCGCCAGCTCGTTCGTTAGCTCGAAACCAGCTCGATTAAAAGTCAAAAGTACTTCACTTAAAAAATGAAGCCAATGTGGTTTGAACCCACAACCTTGAAGTCATCAAGGTGAATACTTACCATCTCAACTATCTTGCTTATTTGTTATTATATTGTATATATATATATATATATATATATATAATATAATATAATATAATATAATATAAAGACTATATTATTATATTATTTTATCGAGTCGAGTTCGAGTCGAGCTACGAGTCGAGTTCGAGTCGATTTCGAGTTATAACCGAGTCGAGTCGAGTCGAACACGACCTTGCTGAAGCTCGGCTCGTAAGATTCGAGTTCGAGTCGAGTTCGAGTCGAGCATTTAAATGTCGAGTTTCGAGTCGAGTCAAGCCGAGCCGAACGCTAAATGCTCACGAGCTGGCTCGCTCAATTAGCAACCCTACAATCTGGTGATCCAAAATCCCTATGATGCTTGCAAATGAGATACCCTAAAAATTCCAAAGGTATTTAACACTGCAGTGACCTAAATCTAGGCCAAAATCTCTGGCTAACTCATACAAAGTATTTGTATACCTCGTGTATATACTAATAACTCATGCTCTGATGAACTACATGTTGGGCATACTTAGTCACTATAACATGCTCATGCACCCATCTGGGCCCCATACTCATGGTCTTAAAATTAGTCTAGCTCGAGCTCGCTCGAACCCATTTGAGACTAGCCCGAGCTGGGCAAATAACAAGTGGGTAAAACCCTAACTCAAAGCTGGGTTTTACAATCCTTACAACTCTATATTTTGAGTTCCTCAAACCTAGAGAAGTGTGGAGGATTACGGGTAGTGCAATCAAGCGCATGTCTAGACATATGGATTCAAAGGGTACTTAATGTTCTTGCCTGAGAATACACGACCTTTGTGCTTAGGGCTAGGAGTTATACGGAGGATGTAGAGGCTTTAAGGATAATTGATTTTCTTGAACGTGGGTTAGTATGAAAATATTGAGGCATCTGACAAATAAGAATGGGACGTTGTTCAAGACGAGGCTTACGACTCCTGATTAGTGCCCTTATGAGTGATTCTAATACACAAGAATAAGATTGATTTCATTTAACATGAGAGTCATCTCTCATGTGCCAATCTAATTATTTAGTTATTTCTAGACCAGTAACACTCGTTATTGACTTTTTTGTATATATATATATATAGGTGAGAACTTGAATAAGCTGAGCATTGTTGGGACCACAGGAGCAGCAATGATGCAACATGTACACATATACCTGTTGAGATGGAATGAAAATTGTGGTATGTTGAATTGCTGTGAATTATGATGGATAAAAAAATGCTATAATGTTTGATTGCGGGAAATGTTTGATGTGAAACTATGATATGATCTATGTGTGTTGACTATCATGAATAAAACTAACAGGATGAGCTAATGGGGTCCAGACTTGACTCAGAAAAATGAAAATGATTATAATGTGATTGTTGTGTGAAAGATATAATGTTTTAGCAATGTTTTACGTTATTATTATTATATATACATATTATTTGTTGTTGACAAGGCAATCCCAACTACACTTTTAGGGGAAACTATATCTGTTTTGTTTTAAAAATCTTGTTTTTTCGAGCTTTTAACGATTTTCTTTGTTTTGAATATGGATGACATATCACAACATTCATCTAGAATAATTTTAGAACCTAAATATCTCATCCATGTATTGAATATTTGAAACACCATTTTGAGACGCCGAGGGTAGATCCAAGTTGGCTTGACCAAATTAAGTAAATTAGTGAACAATTCGGTCGCCGAAACATTTCTGATTCAATTCGCAGGTGTGCCAAATTGGGGTGTTACACACATATTCTTCTAAGATTCATTATTAGGAATAAATTCCAAGAGTCTTATGTGTGTGTGTGTATATATATATAGCCTACATTTATCAATTAATTATAAAAAAAATTCATTTTTTTACATAGAGAAAAACTATAGATTTTTGAATATTTAGAAATATTTGAAGGTAAGTATGTATTAATTTTCTAACTTTTTTCCACCCAAAAAATGTTCATTAATATTAAAATGTGGAGAAAATGGAGGGAAGAAGAGTGGGGAAGAAAAATTTCTCCATATTTTTTGGCGTGGAGAAAAGTTTAAAAATTATCACATACTTACTTTTAAAAATTAGAAATAAATTTATGTTTTTTCTCCGCGCTAAAAATTACCATGGAGAAAAGTATCACTTTTCTCTGCTACATTTTTTGAAAACACGGAGAAAAACCAATTTTTTTGTAATGGTTGTATCGTAATTTACATGTGATATGGCAAATTATGCTTCCATGCATGCTGATTTTGCAAGATTCCTTGACAAGATATACTCTAAACTTCTACATTGATTCACGTAAAATTTATATTAACTACAAAACATTATTTTAAATATTTTACAAGGACTCTATTATCCTGGTTCTTTTGAGATATTTAAATAATTATTCTTGTCCATTGTTCTAATTCCACCAAGAGCTTTCCTACCATAATTTTTTTTCAAAAAATTCAGCATGATTTATTGCAATTTATGTCTATCTAATTGCTTAAAATTTTAAGTTTTTTACTTAAAACAAGGAGGATATTTTTTATATTACTTAGGAGAATTAAAACTAATTATCAAAATAGAGGAAACTTTTGATAATAACAAGACTACCCTTTACTTTAAAAAATATTTTTCTAAGTGGGTATCGACGGTGGCCGCTCCAAGGCCAGGGGTGGCTCGGCCATTGCCCCTAGCCGTAGGGTGGCCAGACCTGGTTGTAGAAGGCCAAGGGTGCGCAAATCTGGCCACCCTTGGCCCCGAGCGACAAGACTTGGTCGCCCTGACTCAAATGACGGCTACAACTAGTGGCAATGTTCATACATACTAAGTTTTGCCCCCCAAAAAAATATCATCATTAATTATAAATTAAACCCTAAGCCCGGATGATTTAAGCAAACAAAAGGGTCCCCGAATCAGGGACCCACTAGTGCGGGATGTAGTAACCGTTGGAACCGGTAGCTCGGTTACTCGCCCCACATGCCTAACCTTGCGGACAACCGGCGGCGGTGGCATAGATGGCGGCGGAGGGCGGTCCTGGGCAGCTGGGAGTCGTCGGTTGTTCTGTTCGTGGAGAAGAAAGGTTTGTGCGCCGTTCTTTCCCCGTTTCCCCTTTTCCGGCGGATCGAGCTTCCGGCTCCGCCGGGTTTCGTCGGAACAAATTGAAGGTGAAATTGATGATGCATTTTGTGTTAAAATTTTCGAGTAATTGAATTTGGTCATATTTTGGCTATGTCAGTTGTGTGGAAAATTTTTCTGCAACAATGCTGCTGTGGATGGGAGGATTACGTCGAAAAGTGACCGCTGTAAGTGTTGAGAACTCCATCGTTGGAACATAGCATCTATATTTTGGTGATAACAATGACTGTATTCTGGATAACATTTCATCTTTGGAATCTACGTAGAGTTTTTTTTCCTAGTTTGGTGATTGAAATAGCTACTAACATGATATGTATCTACTTTAGTAATTCTTGAGTTTGATGATTGAAATAGCGATTAAAAAGATGTATGTAACATGATATGTTTGGTATCTACTTTAGTACTTCTAGAGTTTGGTGATTGAAATAACGACTAATGTGTGCATAAAATGATATGTTTGGTATCTACTTAAGTACTTCTAAGTTTTTTGATTGAAATAACTACTCTAGTCTATTTAACATGATGTGTTTGGCATCAAATTAACTGCTTTTGAATTCAGTGATTGAAATAACAACAAAAATGTATGTAATGCGATCTTTTTGTTGTCTACTTTAGTACTTCTTAAGTTTGTTGAAAATGTACTTAAAATGATATGTTTGGCGTCTACTCTAGTACTTCTTCAGTTTGGGGATTGAAACAATGCTGAAATGTATGTAACATGACACATTTGATATCTACTTCAGCACTTATTAAATTTGGTGATTGAAAGAAAGACTAACATGTATCTAAAATTTTGGTGATTGAAATGACAACTGAATTTTATGTAACATGATGTGTTTGGTTTTATCTTCGGTACTTTTGAGTTTGGTGATTCGAACGACAATGACTTGATGACGAACTGATTTTCTTCACTATGCATTCTTCTTTTTTTACTTGGCACTTAAGATTAGAATGTAGTGATACATTTATTTTACAATGATTCTGTAAAACCCCAGTTTCGGCTTAGGGTTTTACTTGCATGTAGGTTGTCCGGTTCAAACCAGTCTCGAGACAGTTCAAGCAAGCTCGAACCAGAAAAATTTTAAGAATATAAGTATGAGGCCTAAATGGCCATATGAGCATGTTATGGAGGTTGAGTATGCCCGACATGCATATAATAGTTTCAGTTATGATAGAGTAGAGCATGAGTTATCATTATATACACGAGATATACGTATGATTTTTATGAGTTAGCAAGGATTTTAGGCCTAGATCTAGGCCATTATAGCGTTTAGTATCCGTTTGAGATTTTCTAGGTTATTTCATCTGCATGCAACATAGGAATTTTGGATCACTGGATTGTGCCCGTGTGGGCCAAGTTTGATTGAGTTCAAGGTTCGAGGCCAATTTAGTTTTCTCACCTCGATTCCTACCTACAGAGTCACTTTTAGGACTCGAGTCAATTTTGACTTTAGACGGTCTCAATCTGAGCTTTCTGTCCATATGTATATTGCATATACCCATAGGTGGGTCCCACTAGAAGATGAGATGTCAGACGTTCTGATCGTACCATGTGGCATGATCCAAGCCGTCCACTCACCCTTATCTTCAACCATCAATTTTCAGTTTTTTTCTCTCATTTTCGGAGTTATTCACCCCTAGCACCACCGCCACTTTGCGCTCGCTGCCGGCGAGACCGCGGCCCTCCTCTCGGCCAGTCGGATCGGTACAGCCATAACCACACGGCTGCCTATCAATCTTACCTATGATCGCCACCGGCGCCACCCCAATCGCCGCCGGCGCCACTGTAGTCGCCGTCGGCGCCACCGTAGTCGCCGCCGACTACAGTGTGTTTTCGATCGATTTCTGACCACTGCTACCCGTTCAGGCCATTTTCCGACACTAGCGACTGTCCTCCGATGAAGCCGACTACCCCAAAAGCATCATTTTGTCGAGATCTTCATTTTGAGACCACCCATGACCACCGCCGAAGCCGCGATCACCGCCATTGACGTCGCTGCACTTAACAGCGATTCCTCATCTTCCTGGCTATTTTTCGGCTCGTGGACGACCGAACCTTGCTGGTCGTCACTGTCATCATGTTACCCAGTCCTCCCCTCCATAAATCCCGACTAGCTGTGACCCTAGCCATGTCATCGTAGGCATTTTTGGGCGACGAGCACCGCCGCCCTCTGTTCGGCCCATTTGCCCATGACCACGTCCGACACCTGCGTTTGCGTTCGCTTGGCCATGCCCGAATCCGTCAGTCTAAGCCTATGTTCATGTCCATCAGTCCAGTTCATATTCGCCCAGTCAGCCCAACCCATTTTTCAATTAACCCAGACCAGGTTGGTTTAGCCCATTTGACTTGGTCTAGTTCAACTCAGTTCGGTCCGATTTAGCCTGATTTTCGATCATTTCTCGACCGTTTTTGGTAACTCCCCTATATTAATTTATATGCATATTCACATTGTTTAGCATGTTTGGATGTTATGAGTATTTTTCTTTATGTATTAATTATTTAATTAATTAATTTATTTATTCATGATTATTCATTTCTTATTAGTTATATATTTGTTGACTATGATGAATGATTATGTAACTAATCATTGTTATTGATAATGTATATATTCATAGATATTATTTTTGTTCATGTTTATCTTATTTTATTTTATTTATTGATTGATTATTAATTATTTCTTACTCGTGTTATTATTTATACGTGTTTAGGCGTATGTTCGTATATTTAATATTTATATTAATATTCTTCATGATTTATTAATATTAGCCATTTATTTATTTATTTATTTATTTATTTATATAATGATTTATTTAATTATTTGTTTGTTTGTTTATTTAATTATTTATATGTTTACTAACACGAGTATATATGATATTTATTCATGTTTAACAGTGTATTTATATACTATAATTATATTATTATTTTATTATTAGAGTATTATTTATGTTCATATATTTATTATTTACCTAATTATCTATGAGTGTATTTATTTGTTTATTTATTTATTTGTTATTTATTATGATTATGTCTCAATTTACATGCCACGTGTTTAGTTGTAAGCTTGTTAGTACTGTTTTCTTTATTAGGATGTATTAATAATATGAGCACACATCACGAGCATGCATCATATACAGGTGTACTTAGCAGTGGGTTTCGATGTAAGTTACGGGGTCCGAGCTCGCCATAGATGCATTGATGTGCTTGGAGCTTGGACCATAGGTCCTTAGGATTCTCCCTCTCTACTTAATTCCTTGCTTGTCGAGTTTAATGTTGTTTTATACGTAGGACGTTGTTGACAGTGTTTTATCAGATCCCTCTGATGTCGGGCCATTTAGCTGTGTTTTGTATACATGTTTAATAAAACTACAAAGATGAGATCCCTTATTGGTTTTTCTAACTGAAGCTCCAGAAATATATAATACAAGCTTCTTTCCTAAACTTATCATATAAGTACTCGTTTTTTTACGGATTTCATGAATAAGAGAGTGAGTAGTATGGAGATATATATGGACCGCACTAGTACTCCTTTAAACCCTGAGGTAGAGTGGTGTATGAGGGTACTGCGTAACACAACACATTTTCGAAATTTGTGACACTAACTTAACTCTTCCTTTTGCCACTCGAGTACCGTGACGGGTGAAATATGGAAGATATGAGGGCGTAAGTGTTGTATGTATGAATATGAACATTAGCAGTGCATGCGAGCTGACACTTGTATAAATATGGTTATTTACCGCCTAGTGTGAGGCAATCTTAAAGTTTCATAAGTTTTCGTGGGTAATGGAATACCCATTTGCCATATTATATTAATTATTTTTCGGACCAGTAATATTTGTTACTGACATTTTTCATATAATATATGTAGGTCTTGGACATCCTGAGTTGACTTTAGTGGAATGACAGATAAACATTATACACACTTGAGCTCAATGCATTTTTTTTCTTACTTTTATTCATATTTGATGTGTTTTGACACGTATTTAATAATATCTTCCATTCTCACGACACCAAGCGGGTTGTTTCGATTTATTTTATCGATCGAGTCTTATTGACCAACAATTTTAAATATGACGCGATTTGATCGTAATATTTTTTATTCGGTTTTTAGGTAAACCAAAATCGGGGTGTTATATATTCTTCCACATTGGGTTACTAAAGTTTTACTTTTGTATATTCTAAGTCTGTTTCCCTAAAATGATGCTTGTTGTAGCTTTGTCCATTCTGTCGTATTATTTTAGTGACTGATTGGTTTGCTTTCATGTGGATTCATTTGCAATGGAGGTTATTTCTGTCTAGATGGTCAGTGCAGAATTGACATGTTCACTTTTGCCATCATCCATAGAAAATTCTAAAACTTATTTTCTATTTTCATATTTCTTCACTCTTGTTACTGTCCATAATTTTCTTCTTATGAACTCTTGAAGGCAAAAACAATATTTTGATCAAAGGAAAAGGCAGCAGTAATAGTCAGGATTAGAGTATTACAGTCAGGAGGGAAAGAAGTGTTCACAATTTGATGCAGAGTGTCGATCATTGGATGTTTTGACCATGAAACATGTTGTAGAACCTTTGCTTGATGCAATACAAATGCTCCTCCAAATGGTATATAATCCTTCAAGCTTTCATGATCTTGATACTCCATGCATATTTTTACTTGTCCTATCTCACAATTGTATTATATTGTACTTTTAAATTTGTTTATTATGTTGTTTTTTCTGTATAATTAATGCCCAGAAGCTGCAGTTTTGTCATTGCTGTCATCAATGGGCTAATCCCAGGTTATACTGTGATGATAAATTAGTCATGCTGCATATAACAAATTGGGGCTGTTGTAATTAACTTGATCTAAATCTTTAAGGTTGAATTATTCTAGTGCTGTCAATGACGTGAACTACATGCCATACATGTCCACCAGTCACCGCAGAAGAATATTGAAAGCCTTTTACAAAAGGATCATAAAGTTCATTGAATATTATTTTATTCCTTTTCATGTTATCTTCTCTTCTTGCTTCACACCAGATTTTTACTGCATAAGATTCTTCAAACTTATGGGCTCCTAATGGCAAAAACACCTGAAATAGCACATCGTCTTCAAAATTCTAACCTTTACATTACATTGTAGTTTGATTTTTCTGACTCCTAGTGTGGTCCATGTAATTTTCCAACATTGAGGGGAAGATTTTTTGTATACATGTGTTCCACTACTACCTCTGCCAAGGCCTGTGCATTGTAGTCCAAAGATTGGACAAAGGAGTAGGGTTGGCATCCAGAAGGGGTGCTGACCATCAAAACCTTGCCATTTGTAATCATTTGTATCTTAGTTTTGGATCCACATCCTCAACACCTTTTCAGCACCAGGTGGAAGAAGAAGAAGTGTGTTTAACTTCTAGGAGGAAATAAAATCTTGCACTGCACTTAAAACATAAAGTGGAAAGCAGAATAATTTTTTTCTTTTCTTAGGTTAAACTTTCCCTGGTCTCCTAACAGCAACAAAGCTTGAAATTATAACAGCGTCTTCAGAACTCGGTACATCACATTTTATTATTGTTTAGGCCTTCTCAAAACATAGTATGGTCTTTTACATTCTCATTGTAACAAGTAATTTTCAAGAAACGTAACATGGTCACCTGAATGGGACGTTATGTGGGGTCTATATAGATAGATACATGTAGAATTTCTGTTGTCCATAGTGTAGCTCATGAAAATTAACAAAGGAGATGGGTGTAGCATTTCTGTTGGCCGTAGGTGTCATTATTTGTGTTTGCTGGACTTCCATTTGGTTTTGATTTTTCACACGTTTTGAGATGGCAGGTGCTTTTGGTAACAAGAAGGTTGATAACATTCCTTTATCATCTATTCCATCAGAATTTGTTGGAGCTACTTCCCTTAGCCCTCTTGGATCAAATAAAAGGAGTAAGCCCTTTCCACTTAAAAGATTCTACTTTATACAGTTAGCTGCAATTGTCTTTTTCTTTTTGTGATTTCAGTTTATGGAACAGTGCCCAAACTGATGCATCTCAAATTGATTGAGGAGTTTTATGATCTGTTTTCTTTTACTTCTGAATTAAATTTGTTACCATCATACACTGCAATTTTCTGGTCATGAAAAATTCAGCCAGGAACTTTCTTCTGCCATAACAACTGACCAACAAGGTGTAAGAAACCAGGCATCTGATCAATGAATGTCCATTGTGAATCATACTATTAATTTGTGTCTAAAATGCATACAAGGCCAGTGATAAATTTTCTCATGCACTTTACATTTGTCTTTTCCCTTTGTGTAGTCCAGTTTTTGGTGGTTTGGATATACCACAGCTTTACTCATAGTTTAATTTTGTGAGTTCACAGCAGCTTTGAACAGCTATAACTAACTTGTCTCGACCCCTTGTGTCTATTCTAAAACTAATAACCATGTTTCGGTAGAGTGGATATTTTTGTAGAGTTCATTTGTTTCCTTGGCTATAGATTTTATTGGAAGATTTTGATTTGTTGTCCTAGCCTTAAGAATGTAGTTAAGAATTTGAATGTATGATCTTCTCTGCAGGTCTAGATAGTATCCTAGAAATTAGTGATTATGGTTGTAAGCAGTTACCGCTTTTGTAAGTGTGCATGCCTATAAATAAAGGCCATGGTAATATGTGATTACCAAGCTTCCATTATATTTTTTTACAGATTTGTTTACTCTCATATGATAATTTGAATGTGAGTGGATTAGAAACCTACATTTCAATATAAATTAGTATTCAAAAGAATATTCGTTCAATTTATAGTTGATGTGAATGGCATTAGGGATTTTTGGTCAGAGCATTAAAACAAAAACAGTGAAGTTGCTTTGGTTTCAAATTGTGGATAAATCTTGTTGGGTCTTCAATTGGCCTATTTTATACTTCTATTTTATCAACGTGCAAATAGATCTATCTTGTAAAACCAACAAATTTACCTGTCTATTATTTCATTTTTCATCCATAGATTTTACTCGTGCCACCAACACTTGGTCTGTACTGTTTGATCACATAAGCTAAGACAGTTAATTTTGGTCATTTTTTCCTTAGGGTTCGTTCCTGATTCCTGGCAAATGAACTTGCCTCAACATTTCCAGTGCAGCACATCAGAAGGATATGATTTTTCGCCCTGTAGAGAAACTAATATGGCACATGGCTATGTCCAAAATTTTCGACTCAAGGTGACTTCTGTCTTCATTTATATTTTCAACTACACAGCTGCTCAGCTTCTGAAGTCCCAAACAAGAAGATTGGGGCCAAAATCAGGATCCATTCATGGCATTTTCTTCAGAAATTGCTGGAGAAACCCTGAGCTTGAGGTAATATGTTTTTCTTATACTGAATTCCATTTTGTTTGCATTTAAATGCCCATGTGGCTTCTGATTGATTTTTCTCTGTTCTTTTCATTATACAGTGACGAGTCATGATCTATGACAGCTTGATATCTTCTGATAACAAAAAGCATTTTTAGAAGCAAATTTTAAAAATGAACTCCTAACATTTACATGTTTATCCAGTAAAAGGCATAACTATGATGAGGTCAGACATTGAGTTGAATCAGGTAAAATCAAAAAGGAAAAAATCTGCTGGTGACGCTTAGTAGGAACTGTTTATAATCATTGCGTTACATTATCAAGACAACTAATAAAGGTTGGTTGTTGGCAGGGGCTTATCATTGTGAACTAAACTGTGCTTGGTCCAAGGACTCTTTTGACATGAGCCAGACTTCTAATGTGCCGCTTGAACCGAAGCACATATTTCAGGATAAATTTGATTCATTTGATCTAGAAGTGGCCACTAGTCATGTTCATGCAACCTCGTTGCATGAGGAGAAACCTGACTTTGTGGATTGGAAGATTGATGATTGTTTGGAACCCTCTTATCTTACACCTAAACTCAGAGGTGCTGTATTTGTTGATCACAACTCATCAGTCTCATCCTGTCAATTTTTGGAAAAGCAACCATTGGAGGAAACATCTGAATTCATGTATGAAGCAGACGCTCATCCAGACATCTCCTCTTGAGTGAATCCTGAAAATAAAAAAGAATGTCAGTCAGAAACCAGACTGAATAAGAGTGATGAAGATTTGACAAGCCTACATGAAGCAGCACCTATGGCTAAAAGAGATTCATCCATAGAAAATGGAAAAGTTGTGGATAGCTGTAGGGAGCATGAACAAGTGGTTAAAAAAAGCATTAAGGATTTGGTTAAACACACTGGTGCGGGTAAGTCGTCAGTGCATTCATATGAGGTGGTGGAAAACGTTGAGAAATCCCCAGAGAACCTTGAGATCTATGTCAAGAATACAACGTGAGCATAACTATTCTTGCTTAGTTTTTTTTTTCTGCTATTCAAAATTTGGTCATATGAGTTTTGTCTATCACTAATAACCTTATTGTATTCTTCCTGGAGTGACGTTAATGGTGCCATAGTTCCTTTTCAAATTTGCAGGACAGGTTGTTTTATGAGTTTTTTAAGATAATATTTTGCCAGTGAAGCAATTTTACTCTTTGCTTGACATGAGTAGAGATAACATGCTTGCTGCGTTTTATGTGATGTAGCGGGAAACATCTGACGGAGAACAAATATCAAGGGGCATCAAGGTGATGACCTGTCTTATCAAGTAATGCTTGAAAGTTGAGTTCTTCAACTTGTGTGTGTGCAAAAAAGAAGGTGCAACTTGAAGCCTGTTAAAGAGCTGTTCCTGATTGTTGGGCCTGTTATAAATGTATGTTTCAATCTCCGAATTTACATCTATGTTGACTTAATGAACAATACTCCCGTCTGTGTTTCGTGTCCTAAAATGCTACATGCGGTATTCCCAACTTTGAAAGGACTTTTTGAGGACCTATGATAAGAGCATCTACTAGTTGTTTGGTTGGCGTGAAAGGTATGAAAAATGCATGAAATTTTTGAAGTGGTCAACCTTATGCTAAGTGGAAGTGCACAAGAGCACAAATTAATCATAATTAATTCAAAATGGGTATCTTGTCAAAAATAAAAGCTGTTTTTTTTAATTGATCTTTTGATTGATTTATTTTGTATTAGGATATAAAGAAAAAGATCAATTAGAGGGATATAATGGTATTAGGATAACTCAATGTGTATATTTTATAAAAAAATTAGTATATATCCAATGTATTAGAAAAAAATTGTAAATTTTATAAAAAAATTTGTATATATTCAGTCTGTTTCATTTTTAAAAATTAGTATATGTCCACTTTGGGGTAACTCAAGATTATTTTAAACATTAAACACATGGGATATATACTAATTGTTTTATAAAATTAACAATTTTTTCATGCTAATAAATAGACCCTTAGTTAACCCAATGAAACAGTTAAATTGTTGGAATGAAAAAGGGCGAAAGCTAATGGGAAGAACTATGGATCAAGCATGGAAGAAATGGCTCAACCACGGAGCTTAGAGGGATTAATGAGGATGTTTTATCATGCTTCTTTGGGCGAATGTTTAAAAGGCTTCTATATATTCAGCCACTTTGGTTGATGAAATTCATCGATCTGTTCTCTTTAGTTCTACCGAATACTATGTTTTTTGGTTTTCAGCTTTTTTTACCTGAAGCGGTTTTCACGTTTTAATAAACCTGTATGTCATGTTTTCCTTTCTGTATTATGTAGTTTTGGCTTATCTGAGGGGGGTTTTCGCTTCAAAAAGGTTATGCCCTTCTTTCTCCCAAAAAAACAAAGAGAGGCCATGTCCTTAATTAACACGCAAGCTAAAGGTGATATACATTTGTTACTGAACCAGCATTAATTAAGTTTTATATAATTGTACTTTATTTTTTACCCCAAAACATTATATAATTTTATTTGAAGGAGGACCATATATCACACATTTTCTATCTCTTTGGGCTAATTGGAGAACCGAGCCCATGCAAAAATAAATAAACAAATAAATTTTATGATATCCATGAGAACGTGGATTTTATTTCCCAAGCAAATAAAGAGTTCATGTCCATGAATTACAAAGTCCTTCAGATTATCTCCCATGCACAACTTGCCCTTTGCTTAGCTTCAAATACATACACAAAAATACCACATCCCCACACTTCACGTCTCCTCATTACCCATCTTTTCTTCACACCCCTTCAATTTTATGGGAGTGGGTAATCTATGTATAAAAATATACCTTAAATCTCACGAGTTTCCAAATCAATACATGATCCGAAGATCAAGAAAATATGCAGAAAAATGAGCCTGCAGGTACATACAGTACTGCTCATGAGTCATGAATGGTATTGATGTGGCTTTCCTGACAATATGATTAGTATGTTGAACGGGAAAGAGTACGTAGCGAGGGAAGTGGACAGGAAGTAATGTCTTTGTAAACGTAGCAAAGGGTGCAAGCCTTCATGTATGCAACTAAAGCTCCACCGGCCAGCGTCTGACATGTCCTCAACCTCTCCCTAAAAAAGTCTCATGAAAAGCCTCTCATCACATTTAAAGATATAACATATATATTTTTCTTACTTTATGTTTGATATGGGGTTGGTCTTCCTTCTTTTTACTGAGTCTTTGATTTCTTAACTTTACCCAATTCAGATCATAATGATGATTTAGGCTTGAAGAGATATATACGATGCTTATGTTTCATGATTTCGTCACCATCATGAGCTTATCTTGAATTATAATCAAATGATGAAACTTCTACCTGAACTAGCTTGTAACAGATGGGGCGGGCCACCTCTCCGGACAAGTATATTTGATAATGTTCTTGGTTTGAAAGTGCGGTACTACAGTGGTACTAGCCAGCTAGCTTGCTAATGTTTGGAACTAAAATTTAGATTATTATATGAGATATATATAGTTTAAAAACTCGGGACTACTCTCGGCAACCAAGGGTCCAAGCAAGTCGCCAGAGTATTTATCTTATTTCTTCAATCCAAAAACATGTCATATGAAATAGTATTATATCGCTTTCTTTGACATTAGAAATTGATAAATATATATGATTTATATTATTTTAAAATATTAATTTAATTAAATTAAAAAAGAAAAAACATTTTACTTAGAAATTATTTTTACTTGACTTGACAATCGGTCAATTACAATATCTTAACAGAGTTTTAGTCGGAAAATCATAGATAGAGTCGATTTGGAGGATTTTTGAGTTAAAAAAAAATTTAAAACTACAATCTCGTTGAACACCACACATTTCCATTTAATTTTACCGTACAATCTCCTGGAAGGTCAATAACCCTATTTCCACCATCAAGCAATTTTTTTTATTGCTAAATCAAAATAAATATATATTGCAACAACATGGCACATGTAAACTGACATGTAATAATTAACCAAGAAGAAGATGTATATACTAAATTTTATCAATTTTATATATCGTTCCACTAGATATTAAATATGAGACTATTTTTTTCTTAAGTACCAAGGGTTTTATATACATTGGGCAGAGAGTGACCAAACTATCAAAGGCTTAGGATTTACTATTCATTCAAGTTATACATATTGTGGTTGTTAATTTAACGTGATAATTGTTTCTCGAGGGATGCCATTATATGGTGTAGTTTATGATGACCAGCATATCAAAAAATTTCATTATAAATGTGACCCAACAGAATGTGGGAGAGAAAGTGTACCTAGCTGTGCACAAGTATATATATAATTATCTTGCAAACAACTACAAGCTCTTAGAGCATTGTTAATTAATTATATATAATTAAATCTCATTTAGGCTAGCTTTTAAATCCTTAATTTTTTATTGTTGTTTTTTTATTAAAAAATTATTGTTTATATTGCATGATATTCAATGTATAGTCGTATAATAATTAAAAGAAAGATATTCTATATATAAGTGTCATCTAATTAAGCATTATGTTTTGCTTATGAGATGCAGACATTTTCCATGCATATAAAAAGCTTGTCTGCGAAAGCAAGCGAGATCACGATGAAAGTAATAAACGTGACCATCACCAGCTTGTGTATGTATCTGCAGGTTTCTTGCAATTTCAGAATCTTAATTTACAGCATAATTAGAAGCTAAGCTTACACGTTGTCTCTTATTGTGTCATTTTCTTTGCTCTTTGGTAGTGATATGACTTCCAACCCCTACCATTAGCTAGAGCAACTATAAATTCGAAGGGAGAATAATAAAGGATTAGCTACCTAAATTTCAAAATTAATATGCCGACCTCTCATTAATTATCAACTAAGAATATTCTTTTGTAACTACTCACCAAGTAAAATAATTAAGAGCCATATGTACAATATTGTACATGAGCTACAGGTCTAATTCATACAAGCCAATGCTTCTATTTGGAGTACTTTAATAGGTCGTACTACTCAAAATTCTTTGCCATCTTGAACTCTATGTCATTGAAAGTGGAAACCTAGATTGAGACATTCGACTATCAAAATTTTATTATTTATTTATGCAAACCGTGAATTTATTCAACGATCTCTTATTTTTTTTAGACCATAAAAAAAATGAAACTAAAAATGTAAATATAAGATGCATAATACATGGTATATAACATTAGTAAATTAAAACAACTCATTTGTTTTTATATATTCATATATTAAATATTGTAAAACTTGTGACTCGAGTTAGAGTTTTATGTTAGTGAACTAGTCGGTTTAATTGTTTGTTCGAGTTGAGTTAATTTCATTAACTGCGTGTTGAGTCTAGGCTAGTTGTAATTTATTAGCGATGCGGATCAGGTGTACTTGAGTATATGATAATAACGTTAAAAAGATAATGAGAAATGCGTTATCATAGTACATGACAGTATGCAATTTTTTTTATATGATCGTAGAATTATTTTTAAGCTGAATAACGCATTAGGACACATTATAGAGAATTTTGGGTTGGTTATTAGTTATAGAATATGTCATTGTGATGTTATGGTATGTATTATATTTTATAGAATTTTCCCATTTTTTGAATTTTTTAGGATTTATTAAGAGTTAGTTATTATTTTTTATTCGAGTTGGAGTCAAGTCAACTTTTATTTACGAGATTGACCCCAAGAACTCTCCCCAACTTTTCCTCCCCAAACCCTTGACGCCGCCTCCATCCCCTCCGGTCGCCGCACTGCTGTTGACCGCCGCCAATCTCTGCCGTGTCATCGTCGTGCAGCCCCAAGCATCCCCGGCCGCCACCTGACCTCCACAATGCCCAGATGTTGCGAGATCGCGCCACACTCTCTACATAGATTCGCCGCTGTCCGCACATCCCTCCACCACCGTGCCGCTAACGCCTCATCCTCGACCTAACCAACCTTTCCCCCATACCCAGTGTTGCCACCGAAGTAGGCCAAGGGCCGATTGGACAAGCCGACCGACCCTGGATAACTGTCACCGCCGCTGGCGGTTATCACTACCGTTGCCGCCCTCACCACCACCATTTGGTCGAGCTCGCAGAGCTAATGCCATAGCCCTGATTGCCTTGCCAAAAAGTTGCCAGAAAATCGTAGGATAATTGTCGGAAAATAGCAGGAAATTGCCGAAAACACGTCAAAAAACCACATTCTCTACAATTCATCTCATCTTCCGCCGAGTTTATCTAGTCGAACCCCTTCGGGTGCAGAATTCAAGTCTCAAGCCGCACGACAAAACCGTAGTAGTTGTCGATTACCGACGATGCAAGGTATTATTAGCACACCAAGCTAGGATTAATCGATCGATGTGTTTAACTATTTTATTGTAAATAAAAATATGAATTACTGGATTTAATTGTATTAAAACAAATACTAAGGAACTAATAAGATAAATTAAGTAAGTATCGTAATCTAATACAACGTAGCATAGGAAATCTTATATAAATTGATATATGATTGATATGAGTGTCTTGATGTGTCTCTGTGTGTGTGTGCTATAGGATGAGTGAATGCATCATAAGTGGGCATTAGCTTTTAGTTTGATGTGTAGGAACATAATAAGAGCTTGTCGCCTAGGCATATGGACACGATTGGTGCTTCTACCAGGTCTGTTTAGGACTCACTTCTGGATTGACTTTTATTCTCTGTCGTGTTTTGTTTTAACAGGTAAGCAGATGTGTCGAGTGGTTCATTTATAGTATCCCACTTTGCACTGGCTATCTAGTCATATGAGATTTTTAGATTAATAACCCTTGAGAATGACATCCCTCAAGTTTGCTTTCAAAAACTTAGATCCAATTCATGATGCCTTTGGGGATATTATATAAATCCCTACTCAGGCCTATGTACATGTAGTTTCTTGTAATTTCACTGAGATGTGAGACGAGACAAAATCGACGACCGCATCTTGAGATAGGTGTGTGCTCATCAAAGCGGGCTCTGGAATTGGTAAGTATCTGTTCCATTCTCGAGGGATTCTGATAAATCCACCTTTGAGTTCTTCAAACCCGGAGAAGTGTGGAGGTTTATGGGTACTATTATGCAGTGCATGTCTAGACTTGTGGTTTATGGGGTATTAAAGGCACATGCCTGAGAGTACTCGGCCTCTGCACTCAGGGCTAGGAGTGATACGAAGGATGTAAAGGTTTGCAAAAAGAGAATGATTTTCTTACGTAAGGGATAGTTTAAAGTGGCTAATGAATGAAGATGAGATAACAAGGGGATGTTGTCGCATGAGGTCGACGACTCCTAGTTATTGCCCTTATGAAAGTTTCTATGAGGAAGAGTAATGAGGTGTTCATTCAACAGGAGGGTCAGCTCTCTGTGTTAGCCTGTTATAGTTATTTCAAGACCAGCAATGCTCATTACTGACGGTTTTTATTATCTATATAGGTGAGAACTGCGAGGAATGAGCGCTCTCAGGACTGCGAAGGAGTAGCACTGAAATTGTGCACACACATAGTTGTAAAATTGGAATCGGACATTGAATCAGATTGAAGGGGAGTCATTGAATTTGACTGATTCAGTAAAAAATCAAACAAGAATCAGTTTACTTGAATCAGTCAAAATTAATGGGTTATTAGTTATAAAATATGTTATTTTGATCTTATGGTGTGTATTATATTTTATAGTATATTTCCTTATTTTTTGAATAATTTTTTGAATTATTTGAAGTTAGTTATTTTTTTTAACTCGAGTAAAAGTGGAGTCAACTTTAATAATGAGAATGCCACCAACCATTTCTTTTCCCCCGATTCTCTCTCCTCGATGATTGATGCACCGCCACTTCTTCACCCCCCACCGACACCGTCTTCGACTACCGTACAGTAACCGATCGTCGCCCCCGCCCAATCCGCCATGACCCCCCTCATCCCACCTGTCACTGCCTTCACCGCTCGCCCTCGTCCCCTGCCGCCCTCCCGAATTGGCTCAAATTGGCCGATTCACGAATCGGCTTAAATCGGGTGGAACCGGCTCAAATTGGCCAATTCACAAACTAATTTTTACCAAGACTGATTTGCATACTTATTTAAAGCGAAATCCTTCCGATCCAAACTAAATTAGCCGATTCCACTTAGAATTGACTGATTTTTGCACCCATGTGCACACATGTACCTGCCAAGTATAATTGGTGATGATGATGAGTGTTGAACTGTTTGAATGATGAAATTTGAATGTCATTCTGCGAAGTGATATAAATATTTTTCATGTGAATAATATTAAGAATGGAAATGAACAGGGTGAGCAATGGAGTTTAGACTCGGCTCAGATTCTGAAGAGAGTAATGATAACTGGAATGTTAAGGAAATGTTGTGTTTTGACTATGTTTTAGATTTTTATTAATATAAATATATACTGCTTGCTATTGATAGGGTGGTCCCTGTTGCACTTTTAGGGGAGAATATATTTGTTTTTGTTTTAAAATTAGATATTTTCTTCAAACATTTCATTTGTTTGGTTTGTTTTATAAATAATTGCATATCTCATCCATGTTTTGTATATTGCATCATCATCTTGAGACACCGAAAGTAAATCCGAATCAGCTTAACCGAATTAAGTAGATTAACAAACAGTTTAGTAGCCGGTAATATTTCCCAGTTGGTTCACGAGTAAAGTGAAAAGGGCTGTTACAAATATAGTAAGCAATTAGCATGTCAACACATTCGTCCATTAATATTATTTATTTATTAAGTAAATGAACATATAGCACCAGATATATATAATTGGTGTAATAAATGTTGAAAAGCATTTTTTCTCAAATAATTTGATAACAACCTTTTACCACCTTCCCAGCTAATTCGCCATGTCTTGATGAATGGATTATGAATCAGACACTTAATCTTTTATAGCCAGGATTAAGAGTTTAAGACAAATCTTGTTCTGCTGCTTCACCTAATCATTTGCATATTGTACAAGTAATTAATTAAGGTATCGCACAAAATGTATGCCCTAGTTAGAAATCGATTCTGAATCGAATGAGGAAATATGCGATAATAATTTGATTTGTTTTTTTAAAAAAAATTGTTATAATTTGATTGGTTGAATGTCCCAGGAGTTCAGCTTTTGGCTTTCTTTTTAATAATAAAGAGAGAGATACAAATAACCAACTTACCTTAAACTCCCACACACAATATGTTGCAATATACATTTTTGATGCTTTCAAAAACATATATTTTTATGTATTTTTAGGGTAATTTCACAGGAGCTCCTACGTGCCCATCGTTTAATGTGATGTGGGCTCCACGTGCAAGTGCTACCCATACAACCTCCATTGATCATCAAGAATATTTAGGCCGTCTACAAAAAAATTCGGAGCTCAGCTTAACGAAGCAAGTTTAGACTTTTATGTGGTTGGGATAAGAAATTTAGACTTTTTTCTATCAGAGACTTAAAAGTTTAATATTTTATATTAAAAATATTTAAATTATCTTGATTTTTCTTCATAAAAGTATAGTTTCTTTTAATAAAAGAAAGAATTTAACAATAATTTTTAACTTGAAATACAAATTTTTATTATATAGTAATTTTGTAAGCTAAAGCACTGCTCGCTTGGCTTCATGAATAATGGTAGCCGTAAGTTTGCAAGTGGTCTGCCAATATAATATTTTACTCCTCATTTCGAATTAATTGAAATTAAAAAATTATATTTTTATACAGTGTTAAAATAATAAAACAAATAAATTTAATTGCATCATTTTATTTTGAAATGTTAATTGCAGAAGCCTCTTACGTTACCCTTTTTACCATTTTCTGCAATATTTTGAAGGTGATTGTTGGCCTTAAAAATAAAATTATAGATATATAGATCTCTTGAGACAAGAAATAACATTATTACTATGATTAATTAAGATTGTCGATTATAATTGTATCCTTCTAAAGGTTAATTTGATGTATATATTGGGTGCAATTGGCTCTAGAGTGCCACGTTGGGCAGTGCTTAGTGCTACTAAAGTTCTACCCCGTCTAGTTCAAAATTTACTAATTACTAACTATTTTGTCGTCTATTAAAATGGTCAAAAAATGATGGTGGTAAAAGGTTGAGGACCGTTGTTAAAAAATGTCAAAGAAAGTGGGCAGTTTTATCTCTTTTAAATTAGTAAAATACGTTTGAAGTAGGGCTATTAAACGACTCAGCGAACCGAGCTCACCTTGTGCTCGAACATGACTCGAATAGCTCGAAGTTCATTCGAACTCAATTTGAAATTAAACGAGTTTCGAGCATATATGCTCGAAACCGACTCAAATATTTATAATACTATTCGAACTCAACTCGAACTCGAATACACTTCAATTGCTAAATTTTAAAAAGCTTGGAACCAGCTCATTTGGGAGCTCAAAATGAGATCGTATGGGAGCTTGAAACCAGCTCATTCATAAGCTCAAAAGTAGTCGTTTTGGAGAAAAACATACAGTTATAGAGATTAAAAATTAACAAAATAGTCTATCAATATATTTATATAAACTATCTTAATAATAAAAGGTCTTTTCAAATTTCAACCTATGCTTAAATTTTTTTATAGAATACTTAAGACACCATTTAACATTATACGTTTCCAAAAAATAAAATGATTGGAATTGTAAACCCCCAAAAAAAAATCCCATCAGGTTGAAACACTAAAGTAGCCAATAAAATATGCAGCCTCAACACACCTAAAGTGGCAAACTTGAAAAGCCAAACAAACCATAATTTCAATGTGACAAATTATACAGAGATGACCAAGTTTTATAGCAAAAAATAACAGCAACTCTAAAAAACAATCTTTCGAAAAAATACAATAGGAAGTAGTTATGACAACTCCCCCACAAAGACTTCACATTAAAGCTTATATGTAATTTTAGATATTAGTTCACTTTTTGTAACACATCAATCAGAAGAAATAATATTCCCCTTACTCAAGTGTATCAATACCCTATCTCAAGAAGTGGTCGTCACTTTCCCTCATCTCACATCTAAGTGAAAACGTAAAAAATACATATGCATAGGCCTGGATAGGAAATTCAGTATAATAGGCCCAAAGGCATCGTGAGATGGATCTGAGTTTCGAAAATAAACTGAAGGGATATCATCCTTGAGGGTTATTAATTTAGAAATACGATCGGCTAAATGGCCCATGTGGAGTGGGATACAATAAATCTACCACTCGACGTGCCTGCTTACTTGTTAAAACAAAACACAATGGAATGAGACAGTAAATCGAGAGTGAGTCCTAAACAAACCAGATAGAAGCTCCAATCATGTTTGTGCGCCTACGCGACAAACTCCTACTCTATACCTACACATCAAATTTAGAAGTTAACGCCTACTAACTAAAGAATACAACAAACTCATCACTCATACTCACAATACACTCATCACCCATCAAACAATTAACAATCCTCATCACAATAAAAATGTCTCTAGCTCATCCTATTCACATTGATTTTATTATGTTATTATAAATTACATTACAGTCAACTAGCATGCTCGAATTTAATTTACTTAATAATTAGATCATTAGCATTTATTAAGCACAACTCAAATCATACAAATATCACTTCATCCACTATCAGGCATTCATCACATTTAACAATCAATCCTATCATGTTGTGCTAATAATTATCAATTTAAAAAAATTCAATTGGAGGTAATTGTACCTCATGTTGTCAGCAATTGACGATGACTAGGGTTTTGTCGCACATCTCAGAGCACGAATTTAGCACTCGGTGACGCCCAAAGTTCGATTAGATTCTATCGGATGAATTCGGCAAAAAATTCCCGTGAATCCAATTTTTCGACGGCTTTCCGACAGTTTTTCAATAATTGTTGCAGCGGTGGCTACCAGTGGGATGACAATGGTATGGGGTACTATTGGCACCGGCTCGGCGAGCCCAACACATCTACGACATCAACAATGTAACACCCCAAATCCAGTTCACGCTCGAGAACCGAACCGAAATGTCACTAGTCTTGGTTAGGTCGGTTAACCCGAGCCCAACTTCTACGGATCTACTCTTGGCGTCTTAGGATGAAAGTACTAATCACAGTGCATAGATGAATGCATAGAATCCTAACATGCTACTATGTGGATGATATGTCAAACAATTCACATACCAAAATAATTCCGATAAAATCAATAAAAACTCCTGAATTAAAATGGACCGAGTTTTTCCTAAAAGTGCAATTAGGAGCCACCCTGTCAAATCAAAATGTGTGTGTGTGTGTGTGTGTGTATATATATATATATATATATATATATATCAAATATTTTTATTCACACAACATTCTAATCTGCTGTATAATCATTTTGAAGCTTAAGTCTCGACCCACCTGTACATTCTATTCACAATTCACATCAAATTTTAGTATATATTAAATGTCCAAACATATTTATTAAAACAAATATATTCACATGTCATTATTAGACATTTTCTACTGAAGCAAATATCATATCACAGCAGATCATCATGTATTGCATTTCATCACATCATTCTCACTATAATAAAATCATAACAAGAATATTAACCACTATATCATCTAACATGTGAGTGCATGAGACATTACTGCTCCTCCGTCTAGGCTAGCACATCCTACTCATAATCATCACCTACATATATTATAAAAATACGTAAGTAATGAGTGTTACAGGTCCAAAATATAACTAATATCAAACTGGCTATGAGAGCTAACTCTCATATTAAGAAAAACATTCATATACTTGATCAGAACTCTCTAAAGGGCACCTACTGAGGAGCCACCAGGCTGCAAACCCGGTAGCATGCCGAACTGACTACTCTGCTGATGCCTCTCTCGACATTTTCTCATTTTATTTTCTGGTCCCTCGGTACTACAAGTAGATCCTATGCCCTCTCCTTTCCTCCATAATTCTCCTTGCCTTGAGCATAAAGGCCGAGTACTCTTAGACAATCGTCTTTAGTACCATTTGAACCATAAGTCTGGGCATCCGTTATACTTAATAGTACCCATAAACCTCTAGTGTGAGGAACTCAAATGTGGAGTTGTCAGGATCCCTTGGGAATGGAACAACCCTCTCATTAATCCAGAGCCCGCTTTGACTAACGCATGCACTTGCTCATGGTATGTGCGAATCTATTTTCCCCTTCTCTTGTCTCACTAAAAACTTGATAAAATTATATATATATATATATATATATATATATATATAGGTTTGGGAAATGACTTATATAATAGGCCCGAAGGCAACTTGTGGTGGATCTTATTTTCAAAATCATGCTCGAGGGATCTCATCCTCGAGAGTTATTAATCCGAAAAATTATTTGACTAAATGACCCGAGTTAAGTGAGATGCAATAAAACAACACTTAACCCGTCCTACAAACAGTAAAAATAAATCATAATAGAATAGAACAGTAAATCAAAGGTGAGTCCTAAATGGACCTGGCAAAAGCTCTGAACTTGTTTGTGCGCCCAGGCAGTGAACTCCTACTTCGTACCTACACATCAAGACAAAATACTAATGCTCATTCTAATCATGTGATGCATGAATGAGATGAAGAACTATAAAAAATCATAGTCAATAAAATACGAACAAAATAAAATATATGCAATTAGATAATACACGTTGTTACTTACATAACCTGAGTACTCATAATAACTTACCCCTAACCATGAAAACATAAGCTCTTATTGCCTCTTTCTCAAATACCAACTCGGTAAATGATGCATAATCACTAGTTGAGACATAAAGGGCAATCCAATTCACACAATTACAAACAACTCAAAGATCCTACAGTTACTTGCTTGTTTACCTTAATGATAGAAATCTAAGGTTTTCATTATACTTTAATCATAGTATTTGTAATTAATTATGATTCACAACACATGAGCACAATTCAATCATGACATTTAATTATTAATCAAGTCACATAGTTTATAAAATTAATACCTAATTTCACAATTTCCCATAATTCTCTGTAACACAATTTTTTTCATCAATCAATTATCATGATTTAATCATGCTATGCTATCCACAATCATAGACTAAAATCAAATCAATTGACAATAACATATACTTAATGTCGATGCCAGAATTGACAAGGATGGTGACGGCGGCAATCGCAGCGGCTGCCGTCACCAAGGCTACGGTTCAGCTTAGGAAAGACTTTGGACTAGGACTGGAGCTAGGTATGCAACTCAGCACAAGGGGAAATGACCGAAGCTGTTCCAGTCTCTAGCAACTTGCAGGTGGCGACTGCAGCAGGTCGCCTACAAATACCCTAGAAATCAGCGACTATGTCGTGGTGCTCCTGTGAGGGATGAGGGATGCTAGGAGGAGTAGCTAGGGCTTGAACTCAGTTGGGGTAGGTCGAGGAGGGGGCAGACTAGGCCAAGGGGTACTTGGCCGGCAGTGGCAACGGTCACGTACAGTGGCTAAACAACATGTAGTGGAAGATCTCGTGGTAAACCCATCAAGGTAGCGGCTTTCGTCATCCACAACAGTGGCATGGGGTTGGACGGCGTTGGCGATGATGAGGGAGGGCCGTGGATGGCCGGAAATGACGGGACACTACCGGCAACAGCCAGAAGCGCTCCAAGAAAGCAGAGCAAGGTGGCTAGGGAGGGTGACGGCCGGAAGGTACTTGTCTAGCCAATACGGGGTAGGGGGTGGTTGTGTAAGGAAGGTCTAGTCAATGGCGAGGATGGTGGTGGTGGCAACCAACCAGCGGCGGCACTAACAGCCTGCAATTGCACATGAAAAGAGGTGGCCTTGGGTCACTGTGCATGTGCCGTCCAAGCCTAGGGAAGATCCAGGCAGGAGGGGGAGAGGCTAGGGAGGGTCACCAGAGGTCGTTGCCAGAGATAGTGGCCGGCGGCAAGGAAGGCAAGGTGGCTGACAAGGGTGGTTGGGACTGGAATTGGGGAGAAAGGTAGGGAGAGGGGCAAGGAAAGGAGGCGGGGGTGAGTCAGCGACAGCATTGGCCAGCAGCGCTCGCTTAGGGGCAGCTGCGCGGCCAGCGACGAGGTCGCCGGCGATGGGGTGCAGCAAACAAAGGAGGAGAATGGGGGAGGCAAACAGAGTCGGGAAGAAGAAGTGGGTCTAGGAAAATAGAATGTGGTTAGGGTATTTTCATAATAAAAACTTACAACTCTCTCTCTCTACCTACTAGAGTTAATATTATGAAATATATTTCAAAAAATATAAAATAAAATATAGTAAAATATTATAAAATAAAATAAACGAGTTCTAACTTGAATAACATGCTCTTAACTTATTAGCCCACCCAGAACTAATAGATAATGCATCCTAATATGGTAAATGACCTAAAACTAATTCTACAACCTAATACTAAAATAAATAAAATCTGGGCGTACTCTCATATACTCTGATAACTCATCACAGTGATATCCTACTGATGTAATCATCATATATTTGGGTACATATGACCCTCATGGTTCATAACACACGACAAATCTCGGCTCAGTACACGTGTTCTGGAATCAACTCGACTAAAAATGGCAGTCAAACTAACCAGTTCTGACTATAAAACCTTGAGTTGGGTCACGGGTTTTACAGACAAGGTCGGTGGAGGAGGCGGTTTGCCGAAAAAGGGCAAAGTAGGGGTGATCAGTGGTGGGGTGACGAGATCCAACAATGATGGGCAGCTTTGGCTCCGCTCCGGCCAGGGAAGGTCGCGGGAGGGTTGATGATGTCGAAGCGATGACTGGATGGTTGCCGCAACGATCACCGGTGATGGGATCAACGACGAGAGCATGGTGCAATTGTGGCAGCTTCATCACGTCGTGGAGGCTGGGTGACAGCTGGACAATGGGGGAATGGTCAGTAATGTTCTGGCGGTGACCGGCAGCATCGATTGGCAATCGTGCGGCAGTTAGAGGCAATGCCGAGGGTTTGGGGGAGTGAGAAGCATGGGGGGGAGAAATGGATCGGTGGCGATATCGTAAATAAAACTTGACACAACTTCGACTCGAGTCAAAAATAATAACTAACTCATAATAAATCCTAAAACAAATATAAGCCATAATATTCATAATTGGTTAACCTTACGATTTTAGTTTATTAAGCCATGACAACATTTAAATTGGTGAGGCAGAGATTTTTTGCAGGGAACAGACTCATGTTAATTAAAATTGGTTTTTATTCTTTTATTATAGTAAAATTATTTTTTAGATTTTATATTAATAGTCAATAATAAGATTTATCTACAATTTTAAATGTGTTTTCAATAGGTAAGTGATATTATATATATATATATATATATATATATATAATATTATCGAGTTGAATTTGAGTAGAGCTACAAGTTAATTTTAAGTCGAGTTCGAGTTATAACTGAGCCGAGTCGAACATTACCTTGCTCAAACTTGACTCGTAGAATTTGAGTTCGAGCTTGAGAGCATTTAAATGTCGAGTTTTAAATTGAATTAAATCGAGTCGAACGCTAAATACTCACAAGCTAGCTCGCTCAATTAACTGCCCTAGTTTAAAGTAAATAAGAAAAGTTTGATTTGTACTCATAAGATATATACTTGTTGTAAAACCTGTGACTTGAGTTAGAGTTTTACATTAACGAATCAGTCGGTTCAACCATCAGTTTGAGTCAAGTCAATTTCATGAACCACGTGCTGAGTTGAGGCCAAGGTCAAGTGTACCTAAATATATGATGATAACGTCAGAAAGATGATAAGATATGAATTATTAGAGTATATGATAGTATGCAGTATTTTTTTATGTATTTGATTGTAGAATTATTTTTAAGACAAATAACGTATTAGGATGCATTATAGGGTAGTAGTTATAGAACATGTCATTGTGATGTTATGGTGTGTATTATATTTTCATGAGATTTTCCCCTATTTGTTTGGATTTTTTTAGGATTTATTACGAGTTAGTTATTATTTTTACTCGAGTCAGAGTTGAGTCAACTTTTATTTATGAGATTGCCCCCAGGAACTATCCCCTACTTTTATCCCAAAAACCCCGATCACCACCATTGCTACCCCCATCCTTACCCTTGATGTTGCCTCTGATTGCCTCACCACCACCAATCAACCCTATTAAGCCCCGCCATGTCGTCATCGTGCCACCTTGCTATCCCCGCACACCACCCGGTCTCCACAACGCTCTGACACAGTGAGATCTTGCACCCCATACCGGCATCGATTTGTGGCCATCTGTGTTGCTCAGCCGCCGCCGTGCTGCCAACACCACCCCCTTTGATCCCTGATCATTTCCCTCATACCCAATGACACTGCCAAGGCTGGCCGAGGACCAATCGGACGACCAGATGACCCCAACAGACTCGTCTCTGCGGCCAGCAGTCATCGCCATTGTTGCTGTCCTCACCTCGCAACCACCATTGAGTCGAGCTCGTCAATCCAGTGCTAACCCATATCCCTGATTGCCTCTCTGGAAAAGTCGCCGGAAAACTACCAAAAAGCTACCAAAAACTGCTAGAAAATCGGATTTGCTGAAATTCGCTGGATCTTCTGCTGAAATCATCCCATCAAACCCGATTGAACTTCAGACTCTGCCCGGTGCCGAATTCAAGTCTCGAACCGCGCAATGAAACCCTAGCTATCACCTGATTGCCGACAATGCGAGGTATAATTAACTCTATTTTAATTTCTTAAAGGTGATATTTGTTAGCACAACATGCTATGATTGATGAATTGATGTGTTAGCTATTTTATTTTAAATAAAAACATGAATTGCTTTATTGAATTGTATTAAAACGAATGTTAAGGAACTAATTAGGTAAACTAAGAAAGTATCATAGTCTAATACAACGTAGCGTAGGAAAACTGATGTGTCATTAATGTATGATGTGATGCGAATATGTATTGATGTGTGTATGCTATAGGATATGTGTAGGTATAGAGTGGTAGCTCACCACCTAGGTGCGTAGACACAATTAGAGCTTCTACAAGGTTTGTTTAGGACTCGCTTCTGAATTGACTTCTATACTCTGTCGTGTTATGTTTTAATAGGTAAGTGGACATGTCGAGTGGTGGATTTATTGTATCCCACTCCACATTGGTCATCTAGTCGTATGAGATTTTCAGATTAATAACCCTCGAGGATGAGATCCCTCGAGTTTATTTTCTAAACTCAGATCCAGCTCACAATGTCTTTGAACCTATTATATTGAAATGCCTGCCTAGGCCTTGTACATGTAGTTTTTCTCGTTTTTAGTAAGATGTGAGACGAGGGAAAACCGACGACCGCATCTTGAGATCGGGCATGTATTCATCAAGGCGGGCTCTGAAATTGGTGCACGTCTGTTCTATTCCCGAGGGATGATGATAACTCCACCTTTAAGTTCCTCAAACTCATAGAAGTGTGGAGGTTTATATGTACTACTAGATAGCGCATGTCTAGACTTGTGGTTTCAAAGGGTATTAAAGGTGCATTCCTGAAAGTATTCGGCCTCTGTACTCAGGGCTAGGAGTGATACGGAGGATGTAAAGAACTAAAATGAAAGAGAATGATTTTCCCGTGCAAGATATAGTTTAAAGTGGCCAATGAATGAGGATGAGATAGAAAAGTGACGTTGTCGCACGAGATTGATGGCTCTTAGTTATTGCCCTTATGAGAGTTTATTAAGCAAGAGTAATGATGTTTTCATTCAATAGGAAGGTCGGCTCTCCTGTGTTAGTTTGTTATTAGTTATTTCTGGATCGATAACACTCATTACTAACGTCTTTTTATTATATATGTATATGAGAACTACGAAGAATGAGCGCTATCAGGGCTATGGTGGAACAACATTGAAATTGTGCACACTTGTACCTGTTGAGTGCAATTGGTGATGATGATGTTTGTTGAACTGTGTGGATGATGAAATTTAAATGATATTCTGTGAAATAATATAAATATTTTGCATGTGAATGTAAATAGAGAATGGAAAATGAATAAAGTGAGCTATGGAGTTTATACTTGGCTCATATGATGAGGAAAGTAATGATAACTAGAATGTGAAGAAAATATTATGTTTGGACTGTGTTTGAAATTTTTATTGTATAAATATATACCGATTGTTATTAAGAGGGTGCCCCTATTGTATTTTTAAGGGAGACTTTGTCTGTTTTGCTTTAAAAATTGATATTTATTTTAAACTTTTTGTTTGTTTGATTTATTTATATACGTATTTGCATATCATAACATGCATGTAAGATAACATTAGATCACAAACATCTCATCCATGCTTTGCATGTGCATCATCATCTTAAAATACTGAGGGCGGATCCATGTCGGCTTAGTTAAATCAAGTAGATTAGCGAATAGTTCGATCCCCAGTAACATTTCCAGGTTGGTTCACAGGTAAACTGGAACGAGGTGTTACACATGTGGCTATTTCCTATCGTTTATCAAAATTCCATTTGCAAGAATAGAAGTGATGCCATATTTTTTGATCAAATTTTATTTAATTCATTCAAAACAAAATATTGAAAGCAATATTTAATGAAGCGCGTTGATTCACTTCAAGATATAAGAGGTGATGTCTGACTGGATATACACATGATTGATAACATATGTTCTAGAATTTACATAAACATATTTGTTGTTTTAAGGGAAATGAAAAAGATTTCTTATTAAAAGTAATTGATACAAATTAGTCTGATGTCCTTATTTGTTTTAAATTTTTTTAATGAAAAATAAGATGACAAATCAAAATATAAATGCTGCTCACGAGGGCACAATTTGGCAATGATAAAATAAATGATGATGGTAAATATTTAAACTTTAACGAAACCGCTTACAACCCTATTTAGTTCCTCCGAATATCATATAAAATTATATAAATTAAAATATATAAATTATATAAGATATTTACATGAGCTAAAATATGTAATTTAAATTTGATATTTTTTCCTTAATTTTTCTCTTTTTTAAGTTCAAACCCTAGAAAGTTTTTTTAGCATAAACCCTAAGAAAGTTGGTAATCTTTTTTTAATGTTTTTTAAATTTGGCAACAAAGGTTTCTTACCGGTCACCATCCCTTACCATCCCCCTTTTGTTAAGGTTTCCTACCATTCCACGTCGGGGCATTGACTACTCCCACCTGACTCGTACCACCTGTCATTAATTCTTCCACCCTCCCCTTTGCATAAGAGCAGGCAGCCCACACCTCTCCCTTCTGCCCTCCAACCATCAATCTAAGCTCTCTCTCTCTCTACTCAATGCCACACATATTCCAAATTCCTCTTTGTTGCCGTTTCTGGGTAGTTCTGATTCTGCTTGAATCGGATTGATCCCACCCTTGTTCCCGCTTCTCGAGGCTTGGTCAGCTGGATTCATGTGGGCAATTTACTGATATTACCGATCTGTTTGTTGTTGTTGTTGTTGTTTTTAATGCTTTTAATTTAAGGAGGATATTGTTTTGGATCACATTTGTCTGAGTAGCTACCGATTCTTTGTTTCTCAGTCTTGTTGTGAATCGGGTAATAACCATTTCTACTGCTAAGGTTGTGAGGTGCTGGATTGAAGTTGGTCTTAGCTCTTGTATATTGTCTTAGAAGATCTCTATAGTTGTTTAATGCTATTTTAGTTGAGCTTTTGGGTGCTGCTTGTTTGGTGTATTTTTAATAGTGTACATTCAGGTTTTTTTCTAAGATTTCTTATTTTGTTTTTGTGGCTGGTAGATCATGCCAATGCAAGCTAGTGCGACTTGTTGAAGATGAGGGGATCCACTGGGCCATTTACTGGTCTTGCAGAGACAAGGCATCGCTTATCTGGATCAATGTAAGCTTCATTCATCTCTGCCCTATCTTTTTTCAATTTCAATATATAAGGTTGACGACCTCCTCCATCGTTTCCCAATATGTAGCTTCTTCTCCTTTCTATAGTATAGGTTGTAGTGCTTGTCGGCGTAAAATCTAATTCGTTACGATGCAGGTCTAATAATAATTGCACGGTGGTAGGATTGTTTTTTATCACTAAGATGTTGTCGGCTCATTTCTAATTTCTAGTTTCTAGTTCTTGATACATGTCAGCTAGTTCTTGCCAGTGCATTTAAGAAGGGAGAAAATGGCTCTGCTCGGGATTGGTCCAGTACTTCCGGCCTTCCTGCCTCAAATAGGAGTATTTCGAAAGGTCATAAGAGGCAAGAATTACTGTGCATGCCAAAACTAAGGGGTTGATGTTGGTCTCAATGCCGCCAGCTGAGTTAACTTAGGCGTGGTTAGGCAATTATATTTTTTAGGTATTCAGGTTGATTTAAATCTAGCCGAGCAAGATTATAGTCGCTCATGTGTCAGTGTTGCAGCTCATAATCAGCTGGAAGAAAGGACTTAAATTTCTGGCTGGAATTTTTTCAGTGTATATCCCTGCTTTTACTGAGCCATTTTCCTCATGATACTTATATTCATGATCCATAGGATGTTTATCAGTAGCAACAAAAGGCTTCCTACTTATCTCCATTTATTCAACTCTCTTTATGCTCTTATTTAAAATGATTTACCATTTTAAAGAAAGTTCTGTTATTATATGTCCATGAAATAAGAGCACAAATTCTTGGTCTGATATTTCTTTGAGTATACGGTTAGGACTCGTGTTATGTTCTATATCTCTTACATGGATGTTACCAGTTTCATGTACTGCTGGATTATAGAGATATTCTTGCTGTCACTGTGTTGGACATATGTATCATTTTTGTGTTGTAAAGTACATTATTAAGCAATGTGTATTTTGTATGTTTGCACATGTAAAGACAATCTAAATGTTCCTGTCTATTCTGTTTTTATGGCAAGAATCATATTCATGACGTGGCTATGTCAAATGGGTACTAAGTACTCTGTCTAAATAGATGATTCTTACAATGAAAATGTAATAGTCCAATTTTAGGGCATGCCTTTAAATGGGATATTTCTGTGGTTACTTCTCCTGGTTTTCCAAACTATTAACATTAATTTGTCAGTTTAGTGGTCGATTGCAGAAAAGCAGGGATGCCAAGGATTCTAAATCCTCTATCCTAGAAAGGGGCTCAGGCTGCCGATTTCTTTCCTTGAAGCTAGTGCTGCTCATTATTGCCCTTGGAACTTTTTTGATCCTTCTATATTCTCCAACAATCTACCATAGTGAGCATTTACCTCACACTGGATCCAGGTAGGCTTCAATTGCTGCTTTTCCTTTAAGCCATGTGAAAAAGGAAATTTAGATTTGAGATATATGCACTGTGTTACTTCTTAGCTGATTAGTTTGCAGCAATTTTCATGCTGAATAAGAATTGAGCTGGGGATATGGATCCTTATCTAACCACCTCCGACTGTCTTTTTAAGGCTCTGTCTTTTTAGGACCTGACGCTCCGAGCATCTCAGTTGCCAAGCTGCATCACCGTGCTGTGAATTTTTAAACGGATTTAAATGTTTCTAGTTTCATTAATTTATTGAAAAGATGAACTGATCCAATTGCTATATCTATATCTATGAAATTACATCATGGTAATTTTATAAAAAGGTTATGGACCATGATATCTTTTTCATTTGACTAACTATCAAAATTTTAAATTTCCATGTTATGTGTAATTCTAAAATGTGTGCTAAATGGCGATGCTTATGCTGATTAAATCTTACATGTATTATGGCAGCCTATAATGCCTTTTGTAGTTGCAAAATCTATCATCAATGGAAAATTTTCTGTGCAATGCTTGATGATATTAGTGGATAACGTAGGTCAAGATTTGATATGGGCTGGATATGGGAAAGGTCAACTATTGCAGATCCACGTTATGTGTCACATACGAAGGTTGACTGGCATAAGATTTTGACAGCTGTAGGGCATCTAGCTGAGGGAAGGGAGGGAAAACTACGGATCGGTTTGCTAAATTTCAATGCCACTGAGGTTCATTATTGGAAAGTGTTGATGCCTACTATGGAATCTGTTGTTGTACATTTGGACTATGCCAATCCAAGTATCACGTGGGAAACTCTTTTTCCTGAATGGATTGATGAGGAAGAGGAATCTGAAGTTCCATCCTGTCCTTCCCTTCCTAGTCCACTAGTTACAACAATCTTCCAATTTGATGCCATAGCAGTGAAGCTACCTTGTCGTCGCTGTAAGTCTTGTAACTGGTCCAGGGACATTGCTCGCTTGCATCTGCAACTTACAGCTGCAAAAATTGCTGCTTCTGCAAAGTATAGTCATCCAATGCAAGTTCTCTTTGTTACTGATTGTTTTCCTGTCCCAAATCTCTTTCCCTGCAAGGAACTAACTTTTCATGAAGGGAATGTCTGGATGTACAAGCCAAACTTGAGGACCGTAAGGGAAAAGCTCCAGCTTCCAGTTGGTTCATGTGAACTTTCAGTTCCTCTTGAAGTCAAAGGTGAGTTATCAATTTGCACAGTACAAGTAATCCCTAACTGCACAGCACCATGTATGTTCCTTTCTGGATTGTTCTTTTATACTTACATGTTTTGAAAGGTATATATGTTGTAATTGTAACTTCCATCTCATCTGACTGCAGAGCGATCTTATGTGGGAACAGCAAGGCGTGAGGCATATGCTACAATACTGCATTCAGCCTACTTTTATGTATGTGGAGCCATCACTGCTGCTCAAAGCATACGCCAATCAGGTTCTGGAAGGGACCTGGTCATTCTTGTTGATGAAACGATAAGTGATTATCATCGCGGAGGCCTTGAAGCAGCAGGGTGGAAAGTGCGTACAATTCAAAGGATCAGAAATCCGAAGGCTGAAAAAGATGCCTACAATGAATGGAATTACAGCAAGTTCAGACTGTGGCAGTTGACAGATTATGACAAAATTATATTTATTGATGCAGATTTGCTCATCTTGAGAAATATTGATTTTCTTTTTGGAATGCCTGAGATATCAGCCACTGGAAATAATGCTACACTCTTCAACTCAGGAGTAATGGTTATTGAACCCTCTAACTGCACATTTCAGCTGCTTATGAATCACATCAATGAAATTGAATCTTACAATGGTGGGGACCAGGGTTACTTGAATGAAATTTTCACATGGTGGCATCGCATTCCCAAACATATGAATTTTTTAAAACATTTCTGGGATGGTGATGAGGATGAAAAGAAACAGCAAAAGATTCATCTATTTGGTGCTGATCCTCCTGTTCTTTATGTTCTTCACTATCTAGGTAACAAGCCCTGGCTGTGTTTTAGGGATTATGATTGCAACTGGAATGTGGATATACTTCATGAGTTTGCGAGTGATGTAGCACATGCCCGATGGTGGAAAGTGCACGACAAAATGCCCCAGAATTTACACAAGCATTGTCTTTTGAAATCAAAGCAAAAAGCTCAGCTGGAGTGGGACAGAAGACAGGCAGAGAAAGGAAATTATCCTACCGGACACTGGAAGAGGAACATTACAGATCCTCGTCTTAAAGAATGTATTGATGACTTCTGTTTCTGGGAAAGCATGTTGTGGCACTGGGGTGAAACTAACTGGACAGATAATGCCACCGTTCCTTCAAATCAGCAAGCAACTACTGCATCTCTGCCCAGTTTATAGTTTGATCATTCATTACTCTTCAGATATACATATATAATAATGCCCCCGGGTATACGGTCAATCGGAATTGGATTTTTGAGAAATGGGTATATTGAATTCATTCATTACATTGTACATCTCCTGATATAGCATAGAGAGAAAATTCGCTTGATGGTATTCTTCGGCTGTACACTAAATCTATTTTTGTAGTTCCTTTGACTGTGCAAAAATCGACAGGGTGCAAACCGTTAAATTTCTTTAAAAGAATCAGAGTGTTCAGCCATAGACATGTACTGTGCATGCTTGGTCTCCAATTTCAAATGTAAGAATAAGTCTTCATTTCTTCTTCTTTTCCCTTCCACCTGACATGGATCCTAAACTAAAATTCATGTGATTATAATAGGCAAAACTTTGATGTCTGGATGTCCTTTATGACAACAAGGCCTCTTTCGAGTTGGGACCGGCAATGCATTGTGCATTGGCATGGTCAAAACTATGAATGAATCAACGGAAAAAAGATTATATTGGTAGTGAAAAGTATGAATGAATCAATGTAAAAAAATTATATGATTTAGTGGAATGAAAGCCTGTCAAAGATGTGAAATTGACACATTACCATTGGTAATCGTAATGCACCCATATCTGAATAATCATCTCATTATAAGCTGTTGCTTAGCTAAACCTACGACAGGTAGTTGATCAATGATCATTGTTCAAGGACCACTTTCCTTCAATGACTAACTTAATATGTATCATCTTTATTCTTGGGACTTGGGACCAATATGTTAATTATAAATGGTATTTCTAAAAATTTACTAGTGAAGCAGTTACAGACTTGTAGCTTTATAACGCCGGAGAGGCTG
The DNA here is from genome assembly GCA_033002965.1 of Piper betle. Taxonomy (NCBI): domain Eukaryota; kingdom Viridiplantae; phylum Streptophyta; class Magnoliopsida; order Piperales; family Piperaceae; genus Piper; species Piper betle. The sequence continues at coordinate 20,935 of JAURVB010012859.1, read as the reverse complement.
GCCGTTCGACCAGGAAAAGATAATCCTGGTCCGACCAGCCTATATGGACTCCAAATAAAGAGGCAGAAATGGCAGATAGCTAACAACAATTTTGCAATAATTACAGTGTGAAAGAATTTGCAGATCTAAAAGTTACGAAATAGGAAATTATTTTATGTCATTGTGGTTCCCCTTGATACATATAACTGATTTTATAAAATATCAATTGATGTGTTTAAAGATGTTCTTAATTGGTTCCTTCTTTTGAAACTAGTCTAAAAGGATTTTACCCCAAATATATTATAAACATCTCTCGTTTACTACATGATTAAATTTAAAGCCAATGGACATTTTTCTATATAAAAACTGAGCCTTGGGCACAAGGTTTTGACTTATTGTTGGACCCGATTTGAGTGGGTTTTGTGCTAGTTTTCTAACATCCCAATTCAGTTTGAACCCAAACATAATCAAAGTATTAAATTTTAGATTGCTACTCATTATCACTTAAAATATAATGTTCATAATAAATTGAACCTAAACACTAGAGGTATCATAAGATGGGAGGCCTTAGTGGGCTAACTTCTAATATACATACCACAAGATGCAAATCATAAATATACAAGAGAATCAATGAAATACTCGTGAAATACTAGGTGCACCCTCCTGCAAATTGGACATCTAAACGTATTCAAGTTATAAAGGAGGCTAAATCCTAGAAAAAAATCTAGAGTTGTCCTATAATTGGAACAATGCAAGGAATCTCTCCACAACACAACCTACTCACATAAATATAGATAATATATAATAACCAGGGTAAGAGGACACATGACCATCGTCCCCATGCACCAATACTAACAAAATAATTAGGTAAGAAAGCAATGGCTATCTAAGCCACAACTTCTCACCTAATTACACAATTACAGTACACATCACTAAATATGAAACAAGGAAGCATTGCTCATTGTATATTATGGTCATCTTAGCCACCACCATACACTTATGTAAGACTTACGACTCGAGTCAGAGTTTTACACTAGCGAACCAGTCAGTTCAACCATAGGTTTGAGTTGAGTCAGTTTTATGACCTGCGTAATGAGTCGAGGCCTCCACTATCGCCCTCACCACCACCCCCATTGGGTTGAGCTCACCAAGCCGGTGCCAACCTATAGCCCTGATTGCCTCTCTGAAAAAATTACCGAAAAATAGCTGAAAGCCACCAGAACTGCCAGAAAATGGTAAAAAAATTGGATGCTCTGAAATTCGCCGAATCTCCCACTGAATGTATCCAGTCGAACTCAATCGAACTTCAAACTTTAAACATGACAAACCCTAACCATCGCCAATTGCCAACGACGTGAGGTATAAATAACTTCGACTTAATATACTTAAAAGTGATAATTATTAGCACAACATGCTAAGATTGATTGATTGATGTGTTAAATATTTTTATTATAAATGAAAATAAATTGCGTGATTAAATTGTATTAAAATGAATGTTGAAGAACTAATTAATTAAATTAAGTAGCTAATATCAATTTAATGCAACATAGCCTAAAAAATTTGATATGGATTGACGTGTGATTTAATTTAATGTGTGCCTTGATGTGGGCATGGTATGGGGTGTGTTACTGCATCATAAGGGGGCATTAGCTTTTAGTTTGATGTGTAGGTACAGGGTAGGAGCTTGCCGCCTAGGCATGTGAACACGATTGAAGCTTCTACCAGGTCCGTTTATGAACTCACTTTTAGTTTGAATTTTATACTCTATCATGATTTGTTTTAACAGGTAAAAAAACATGTCGAGTGGTGGATTTATTATATCCCACTCCATACGGGCCATTTAGTCGCATGAAATTTTCAGATTAGTAACCCTCAAGGATGAGATCCCTCGAATTTGTTTTCGAAAACTCGGATCTAGATTACGATGCCTTCAGACCTATTATATTACAATTCTTACCCATGCCTATTTACACGTAATTTTCTAGAGTTCTCAGTGTGATGTAAGACAAGGAAAAACTTACAACTGCACTACGTGAGCGGGTGCTGCTGGTCAAAGTGGGCTCTAGATTTGGTGAGTGTCTATTTCATTCCCGAGAGATCTTGATAACTCTATCTTTGAGTTCTTCAAACCTGGAGAAGTGTGGAGGTTTATGGGTACTTCAATGCAGTGCATCTCTAAATTTATGGTTTCAAAGGGTACTAAAGGTACATGCCTGAGAGTACTTGACCTCTGTACTCGGGACCAGGAGTGATACGGGGGATATATAGGGCCAAAAGAATAGAAATTAATTTTCCTACTCAAGGGATAGGTTTAAAATTGCCAAAAGTGAGACGAAATAGAAAGGGGGCATTGTTACATGAAGTCGATGACTCATAATTAGTACCCTTATGAGAGGTTTTATGAGGAAGAATAAGAATGTTTTCATTTAATAGGAGAGTCAACTATCATGTGCCAGTTTGTTATTAGTTATTTCTAAAGTAGTAAAACTCGTTAATGACGCTTTTCTATTATCTATGTAGGTGAGAATTTTGAGGACTGAGTGTTGTTGGGACTGTGGAGGAGCAGTAAGGCAATTGCACACACATGTACCTACCAAATAAAATTGAAGATGCTAAAAATTGAATTTCTTTGAATGATGCAACTTGAATGTGATTTCTGTAAATTGATAAAATGTTTGGCATGTAATTGAAGATTGTGAACAAAAATGAACGGGTTGAGCAATAGAGTCTAGACTCGGCTTAGAAGATTAGAAATGACTAAAATTGAAATGTTGAGAGAAATGTCATGTTTTTGCTGCACTTTTCTATTTTTTATTGATATGTATTTGTATATATATACTACTTGTTGACGACAGCTGGTCTTTATTGTACTTTTAGGGAAGACCCTGTCTATTTTGTTTTAAAAATAGTTATTTTCTTTAAACTTTTCACATGTTTGCATACATCTTGAACAATGTTAGAACCTAACATGTCATCAATGCATTGAATGCTTACATCACCATCTTGAGACGCCGGGGTTATATCAAGGTTAGCTTAACCGAATCAAGTAGATTAGTGAATAGTTCGATCGCTAGTAGCATTTTTGGATTGGTTCGTGGGTGAACTGACCCAAATTTTCTTACCAAATAGTGGTATGATAGGGTGTTCAGGATAGAGTAGGGATTACTAGAAGAATGGTGAAATAGGCTCGTAGGACATAGATCAAGTCCTCATCCTCTCCATTGCCTAGACCAGACCAGGCAGCATCAGCCATGGACACAATGACACAACCTCTAGTTGACCAAAGACTACTATGCCACTATGAGTGGTCAATGTGTCAGTCTCAGTTAGTCGACGTAGTGAGAGCTGTCGCCATGACAGTCACTGCATTAGAAATAGTCGACAAGAAAGAGATGCAACTATTGTCAAATTGGTTGAAGTTCAAATACAAATGCAGCAAAACCAATAGTAATTCAGGAGAGAGCTCAGGGAGATAACCCTCTTGGTAGCCAGAGCTGAGAAGAGACCAATAGTGGAAGAAGAGAAACGGAGAGCCAGCACTTTGCATGGACCCTCCGCCGCCTCCTCCTCATCCATCTCCACAACAAAGGACTACTTAAACAATGATTCCTCTATTTGCCCCATTTCAGGCAAGAATGAGACTAGATGTAAGTGGACCCACAGTAGCAGGTAGTGGGAGATTGTAGGTGAAAATAGTGCTGCAAGATATAACAATGTACCAACAGGTACATGACCACAATTTCTATAGTATGAGTTAGGAGAAAGATCTAACAGATCAGTGGGATGTAAGGAATTTGGAATTGTGACAGTATGAAAGGTTCGTGAAGAATGGTAGATGACCTTTCTTTGGAAAGTTGGTTGTAAAGAGGCATTCCTATGGATATCATCAGCTATAGGAGTGTTTGGCAATATGGCATGCCCAATGGAGCACAAGGTACACATTATTTCAGGGGCATTACTAGATGAAGCTAGAATATGGTGAGATTCAATGTAGAATTCAACATTTGCCCACTGTCAACCTCAGGACATCACTTGGGAAGGAATTTAGAGCGAAATTCGAAGGAAAGTACTTTTTGCCAGATGTTAGGAAGAGGAATGAGTGGGAATTCTAGACGTTGAAGCAAGGTCCCATGGCAATGGTGCAATATGAGACTGGGTTCAGAGTTCTAGAAAGATTCCCACCGGATTTGGTTCCAACTGAAGGAAGGAGGAAAGAGCACTTTTATAAAGGCCTTCATCATGAGATCAGGATAGCCTATTTGGATAGATAGTTTGCTACCGTTGGTGATGTAGTGAGAGCTGTAGGGGAGGTAGAGTGAGTTATAACTACTCAAGCTTGTTGAGATTTTGACCACATGTAACAACATCGAAGGTCATATCAGCCAGAGCATGGAGCATGATAGAGACTTCAAACAGATGCACAAGTTGCTATGAGGGCCATGGATGGTCAAGTTCAAGGCAACAGACCACCTTTCTATTAGAATTGCAAACGTCATCATGGAGGTGAGTGCAAAACAGGCACTAATACATGTTATAGTTGTGGTCAGCCAAGACATTGAGCTACAAAGTGTAGAGTAGGCACTAATGTATACTATAGTTGTAGTCAGCAAGGGCATAAAGCCGCAACCTGTCCAACTAGCCAGAACTAGTAGTTGACGCTCCTAGCGCCTCAACAGAGACTTGCACTCCCAGCTCCTCAACATTAGCAACAGTAGAGAGGCCAACAGGGCTAAAGTCAATGCCAAAGAGGCAAAGACCAACAACTAGGGTTGGGCACGGGCCGGTCCGAGTCGAGTTTCGACAAACTCGGGACCGACTCGTTCGCGATATTAAAAGTTAATTCGCATTCACGAGTTCGAGTCGAGTTTACGGCATAACGAGTCGGGCTAAATAATAACGAGTTTTACTCAGCTCGGGCCCGACTCGATTCTTCACCAACTCGATTCTTCGCCTTTCCTTTTCATCTCCCTTCCAGATCCAGAGCGAGCGGCGTGGCGATCGTCTCGGCGATCGGCGGTCTGGAGCAGCGATGGCTCGATCTGGAGTAGCGATCGACGTGGGCTCGTGGCGATCGGCGGTCTGGAGCAGTGATCGGAGATCTGGAACAGCGATGGCTCGATCTGAAGCAGCGATCTGATTCTTCACCTTTACTTTTCATCTCCCTTCCAGATCCAGATCTGGAGTAGCGAGCAGCGTGGCGATCGACGATCTGGAGCAGCGATGGCTCAATCTGGAGCAGCGATCGACGTGGGTGTGGCGATCCGATTCTTCACCTTTACTTTTCATCTCCCTTCCAGATCCAGATCTGGAGCAGCGAGCGGCGTGGCGATCGGCGATCGGCGGTCTGGAGCAGCGATCGGAGATTTGGAGCAGCGATGGCTCAATCTGGAGCAGTGATCGACGTGGGCTCGTGGCGATCGGTGGTCTCGAGCAGTGATGGGAGATCTGAAGCAGCGATCGTCGTGGGCTTGTGGCGATCGACGGTCTGGAGCAGCGATCGGAGATCTGGAGCAACGATATCCAGATCTGGAGCAGCGATCGTCGTGGCGTAGATCTCATTGATTTTACATGAGGATAGTTGTTATATTCATTGATTTCTCTTTTTTCTACAACAACTTTTTTATTTATTGTAGATCTAACATAAAGATTGTTTTTTTGTAGTGAAAGTGGTGTAGATCTCAGAGATGGGCGTCGTTATTTGGCAACCTCCATCCTAAAGCAAGGCTCTTTGCAATAAAGGTTTTTTCCTACTTGGTTATTTACTTATTTTGTGAAGTTTATATGTTATATAACTATTAATCATGTCACATAATCACAAGGTAACTATCCAACAAATTAATAGCTATAGCCTACATTTAGGTACTAAATCTAGGATATATTTAGTGTAGGCGTGTCGTGTTGGTCTTACATAAATAGGTACAAATAGCTAAAATACTTGCATATATATAATATAACCATGAATAATATTGTAAACTAAATTCACTGCAAAACTAATATATGAGAACTTGTTTATGACAAAATCCAAAATAGACTACCAAGTACAAGATAACATTAAGCAAAAAATATGTCCAACATAAATGTAAGTTGAAGCAAAATAGATTCTAATTGTTCACCTGCAAATGAAACTTGTAAAATTCACTGGCAAATGAAACTTATAAACCTTAAAAAGAAGAGCACATTAACACTTCAAAATATGAGATTGAGTATGTATAAATTGAATCTTACTCTTCGTCATTTTCATTTTCTTCATATGCTTCATTTGAATCATAAAACGGGCGCAACCAATCTTGTGTACATATCAATGCTTCTACTGTTTTTGGATTGAGCCTACTGCGAACGTCGCTGATGAGCCTTTCACCAGTGCTAAATGCTGATTCCGAAGCCACAGTTGAGAGAGGGATGGAGAGTATGTCTCTGGCCATAGATGATAGTGCTTTGTACTTTATTTCATTATTCTTCCAATATTCTAGGACATCAAACTCATTTCCACTTGGAACTTTGATAGCTGAATCTTCCAAATAGTCATCTAGTTCAGATTTAGTTGATTCCTTGTTCTTCTCATAATTTGCCACAAACAAGTTATATGCTTCATCATCTAACATGCTGAATGAACTGCTGCTACTAGTTTTTTGTCGCTTAATTGTCAGCTCATCTAAATCTTTTGATGCTTTCATTTTGATTTCATAAACTTCATAAATTTCCTTCATTGTACCTTTCACGTGGTCCAACTTCCTTTCAGCCTCATCTGCTGAATATAGTAATGGAAAACAGTATGCCACCACCATTAGCTTGCATCTAGGATCTAAAATATTAGCAATTGCCAGAACAGTATTGCATTCACTCCAATATTTATCAAATTTTTCTTTCATGAATTCAATCATTTCTTTCATGTATAATCTGCCAGGACCAAGAGTTTTATGTAGAGTTGACTTCACCTTCCATACTACCGGCAAGAAGAGATTACTAGTTGGGTATTTTATTCCTGAAAATAATTTAGTTGCCAGGTAAAACTTTTCTAACAGCTCCTCAATATCTTCATATTTGTCCCATTCTTCATCAGTTGGAAACCATTTGTAGTTACTATCTGTTTCTGCATAATGTTTGAAGGCTAGTTTAACCTCTTTTGCAGCTCTAAGCATATGGTAGGTTGAGTTCCATCTTGTTGAAACATCCAAAACTAGCTCCTTTTTACTTGCAAACCCATATTGTGCTAGTGAAGTTTCAAATTCACTCTTCCTACTTGTAGAACTCTTGATGTATTTAACAGATTCTCTAATGTCATGAATAAAGCTTTTAATGTGTTCCAAACCACACTGCACAACCAAGTTAAGCACATGAGCACAACACCTTACATGAAATATTTGAGACAAATGTAAGTGGCCACTCCTTATCAAGCTTTGCTTTAATATCTTCACCATGCTATCATTAGATGAGGCATTATCTACTGTTATAGTGAAAACCTTATGTTCTAATCCCCATTCTCTAAGAAATTCGGTGATCAAGTTTGCCATAGATTGACCACTATGAGGTGGAGGGAAATAACGAAAATTCAGAATTCTTTTCTGCAACTTCCAATTTGTGGAGACATAATGAGCTGTGAGTGTTATGTAGGCTTTTGTTCTTCTTGAAGTCCATGCATCTGTAGTCAAACACATAAGGTTTACTCCATTCAGCTCCTTCTTCAATTTTTCCTTTTCTTCGGCATAAATTATCATGCATTCTCTCTTAACAGAGTGTCTTGACCATTTTTCATGCCTTGGCTGTAGTGCTTTACTATACAGGTTAAACAATTTGCTCTCCACTGAGATGAATGGCTTCTCATCAACAATAATTAATTTGGCAAGCACCCTTCTAACTCTATCTTTGTCATACTTGTAATTAGAGATTGAAAAAGCTTTTTCTTCTTCTGGAATACACTCAATTGTTATTTGCTGCTGACTTTTTTCTATTTTGGCACGCTTCATACAAGAATTCAGGTGCCTGTTTAAAGTACTTGTTGAACCAGTTTTGGACTGTTTGTACAATGTATGACAATAAGGGCATTCAATCTTTACCTCACCAGATGGTAGTGTCACTTTCCTCAATTCCTCCCATATTTTGGACCGCAATCTTGGCTGTTTTCCTTCTAGTTTCTCTTTTTGTGAGGCCTCTTCAACTATGCAATTTGACTCTACACTGATGGCAACATCATTTGTATGCAACGTCTCAATTGGTGGAGGATCAGTTGAAGCCATTTTGTCTTGCAAGATAAGTCATTTCAAAACTCAAACTAGAAGTTATTTGTCATGTTTTACTTAATTTAGAACAAGTTAAATCATACTTGATTAATGATATCATGACTATTTTTAATATTTGATTATAAATGTACATGCATTTAATCATCACAAAAAATATGATAGAATGAACAGTAAATAAATAAGGTTCATCTATTTCTCAAAGGCTATAAATACAAGCAATAAACAAAATATGAATTGCCATGATATTTTAATGTAAGGATGAAGGTTGAAACTACTCAAGCAATAAACAAAATATTTTATTTGGTTTCTTAGTTGTTATTGGTTAGTACTCAAGTTTTGTTTTTGGTCTTCGCTCAAATGATATTCTTCATTAGGCTTGCAGCTTTATTTTAGATGCACTTTGATAATGTTTAATGTGAGGTGGCGGCTATGGTAGTGGTCTAGAAGTTTTGGCTTTGTGAGCTTTACTTCTGGAGAGGAGGCATTTGCTGCTATATCTGGCATGGATGGGAAGGTATAGTTGAATTCCAGGGAATTGAAGGGAAACTTATTCATTGCATGAAATGTTTACTTCATTGTACAAAGGATAGTTAGTGAAAGATTTGGTAAATGCTTGCTTGAGTTCAGCGGAAATAATGCTATTATAGTCATGGATGATGCTGATATTCAGTTAGCTGTGCGATTTGTTCTGTTTGCTGCTGTGGGCACTGCTGGACAAAGGTGCACCACCTGCCGTAGACTGGTAAGACCTCTTTGTGTATGTATGTTAAGTGAAAGATTTGGTAAATGCTTGCTTGAGTTCAGCGGAAATAATGCTATTATAGTCATGGATGATGCTGATATTCAGTTAGCTCTACGATTTGTTCTGTTTGCTGCTGTGGGCACTGCTGGACAAAGGTGCACCACCTGCCGTAGACTGGTAAGACCTCTTTGTGTATGTATGTTAAGTGAAAGATTTGGTAAATGCTTGCTTGAGTTCAGCGGAAATAATGCTATTATAGTCATGGATGATGCTGATATTCAGTTAGCTCTACGATTTGTTCTGTTTGCTGCTGTGGGCACTGCTGGACAAAGGTGCACCACCTGCCGTAGACTGGTAAGACCTCTTTGTGTATGTATGTTAAGTGAAAGATTTGGTAAATGCTTGCTTGAGTTCAGCGGAAATAATGCTATTATAGTCATGGATGATGCTGATATTCAGTTAGCTCTACGATTTGTTCTGTTTGCTGCTGTGGGCACTGCTGGACAAAGGTGCACCACCTGCCGTAGACTGGTAAGACCTCTTTGTGTATGTATGTTAAGTGAAAGATTTGGTAAATGCTTGCTTGAGTTCAGCGGAAATAATGCTATTATAGTCATGGATGATGCTGATATTCAGTTAGCTGTGCGATTTGTTCTGTTTGCTGCTGTGGGCACTGCTGGACAAAGGTGCACCACCTGCCGTAGACTGGTAAGACCTCTTTGTGTATGTATGTTACTTTTTAGCTTATCTCTTATTACATATTTTTTCTTCAACTTTGCAGCTTCTTCATGAAAGTATCTACCAAACAGTGCTGGATCAACTTGTTGCAGTCTACAAGCAAGTGAAAATTGGGGAACCTTTAGAAAAAGGTACTCTATTGGGGCAGTGCATTCTCTAGCATCAAAAGAAAGTTTTGTGATGTATGCTTTGTGTTTGAATCTGTATCAAATTACAGGCTCTACAAGGGACTTGTTCATCTCTGGGGGCGTCAGATTCCAAGTTGGTAATATTCTTAGTTGTGTGATCTTGCAATTTCATATCTACAAAATTCTTTGTTAATTAGTTTGTGAAAGTCAATATAATAGTAGACATGCTTAACTGCATTACAAATTTGGGCTTTGTGCCAGATTTTATCAATTTGCTACTTTTTCTATTGATTTTTAACTCTGCATGAACTTTATATTACTGATAAAAAGGACTTTTGAAGGTACAAATTGTTGGAGGGCTGAGTGTTTGGTGAAGATTCATAGGTGGCGGTCATGTTATGAATTGGTGGAGGTCATGTTATGTATTTCATAGTTTAGGAATTTTAGTTAACGATTGTAAGATTTTTTTTTTCAGCTTTCGTTGTGGAGGGCAACATATAAAAAGCGCTAATCCTGATGTACAGCAAAAACAGACGTGGAAGAACTAATAGCAAGATTAAATCAAGAGACAGCGGCCAAAGAGTACCTTATAACAAAGGTCAGAGTCTGTTTCAAGATCCAAATCAGAAAAAGACAATGGTATGAACCAAAACCAGGAAGAGATCAAAAAGACATACCTGTTACAAGATCCAAAACTTTTTTCTTTTGATAGAGGGACGGTCTAAATTCTCTTAGAGGCCAAAACTGGTTTTAAACAGCTGAGCTTGATGGATATATATTCATGCAATATGATATTATTTGTAATATGTATGCTTGTAGTTTTTAAATTTTAAAACATTATTACAGCTCGTTTTTTGTGTTTAAAGCTGTTAATATGTACATTGGGAATGATTTGAGGCAAGGCAATTAAATTATTTTGGTTGAACTTTAAAGAGAGGATATGAAGCGTCATAGGAAGGAGATCAATTACCGAGTCGAGTCAATTCGAGTCACGAGCCGAGTTTGAATCGAGTCAATTCGATCCGAGTTTAACAAAACTCGGGATCGATTTATTTATTACCGAGTCGAGTCGAGTTGTAATTATCGAGTTATCGAGTCGAGTTATAAAAATAACGAGTTCGGGCCGAGTTGAGTCGATTCGTTAAAACTCGCGAGTCAACTCGGCCCGTGCCCAACCCTACCAACGCCACTGAGGCAGCAGCAAAGGGGACAAAATTACAGAGGGTACATGGATGCAAGGCAAGTTAGACAATAGAGGGGTAGACAACAGGCACTGCCAACTCAGAATCTAAGGGAGCATAATCAAGCAATAGCACTAGTAGCATCTCCTACCCCAGTAGAGCAGCAACTAGTGAGGATGTATGCAGCAACCACATTAGAATCTCTTGCCCCAGCATCTCCTACCCTAGCATTGTGCATCCCGATGTCAATTCTCCACCGTTCGTGCCACTTTGCTGTCAAGGTGCAGCCAACACACTCCGCCTTTGACCCCCAACCTTTTCCCATACTGAGGGCCACCGTCGATGCCGACCAAGTGCCAATCAAACAAGTCGACTGACCCCAAGCTGACTCGATGTCGCCACCAGCGATCATCGCTGCCACTATTGCCCTCACCACCACCCCCATTAGGTCAAGCTTGCCAAGCCAGTTCCGACTAATAGCCCTGATTGCCTTGCTAGAAAAATTGCCAATAAACTGCCTGAAAGCCACCAAAAACTGCTCTGAAAGCCATTGAAAAACGTCGAAAACTGTCGAAAAACCATATTCGCTGAAATTCGCCGAATCTTCCACTAAATTCATCCAATCGAACTCGATCAAACTTTAGACACCGCCAGATGCTGAATTCAAGTCTAGAACAGCATGACAAACCCAAGTCATCACTAATTGCCTACGATGCAAGGTACAAATCACTCCAACTTAATTACTTAAAAGTGATAATTATTAGCACAACATGCTAGGATTGATTAATTGATGTGTTAAATATTTTTATTATAAATGAAATGAATTGTGTGATTGAATTGTATTAAAATAAATACTGAGGAACTAATTAAGTAAATTAAGCAGGTACTGTTAATTAAATGCAACATAGCTTAGATCATTTGATATGGATTGGCGTGTGATTTGATATGATGTGTCCCTTGATGTGGACATGTTATAGGATATGTGAATGCATCATCAACGAGTGTAGCTTTTACTTTGATGTGTAGGTAAGGAGTAAGAGTTTGCCACCTAGGCGCGTTGATACGATTGGAGCTTCTACCAACTCCATTTAGGATTCGCTTTCAGTTTGACTTCTATACTCTATCGTTATTTGTTCTAATAGGTAAGTGAATGTGTCAAGTGGTAGATTGATTCTATCCCACTCCACACGGACCATTTAGTAACATGAAATTTCCTGATTAATAACCCTCGAAGATGAGATCCTTCGAGTTTGTTTTCAAAAACTCCAATCCGGATCACAATGCCTTCGTGCCTATCATATTACAGTCCCTACCTAGGCCTATATACATATAGTTTTCTCGAGTTTTTAGTGAGATGTGAGAAAAGGGAAAAATCGATAACTGCGCTATGCGAGCGGGCACGTGCTATTCAAAGTGGGCTTTGAATTTGGTGAGTGTCTTTTCCATTCCCAAAGGATCCTGATAACTCCACCTTTGAGTTCCTCAAATTCGGAGAGGTATGAAGGTTTACGGGTACTGCAATGCAACGCATGTTTAGACTTGTGGTGTTAAAAGGGTACTGAAGGTATATGCCTGAGAGTACTCGACCTATGTACTTATGGTTAGGAGTGATATAGAGGTTGCAGAGGGCTGAAAGAACAAAATTTAATTTTCCTGTGCAAGGGATAATTTTAAAGTTGCCAAAGAATAAAATGGATAGAAAGGGGATGCTATCGCGTGAGGTCAATGACTCCTAATTAGTGCCCTTATGAGAGGTTTTACAAGGAAGAATAAGAATGTTTTTATTTAACAGGAGAGTCAGCTCTCCTGTGCTAGTTTGTTATTGTGAATAATGTAACTTGAATGTCATTTCTGTGAATTGACAAAATATTTAGCATGTGATTGAAAATTGTGAATAAAAATAAATAGGTTGAGCAATGGAGTCTAGATTCAGCTGAGAAGATCAGAAATGACTAGAACTGACATGTTGAGACAAATGCCATATTTTTGTTGCATTTTTCTATTTTTTATTGATATATATATATATATATACTTCTTGCTGATGACGGGTGGTCCCTATTGTACTTTAGGTGAGACTTTGTCCATTTTGTTTTAAAAATAGTTATTTTCTTTAAACTTTTCATTTATTTAGTTTGTTTTATACATGAATGCATATCATAGCATATATTTAGAACAACGTTAGAACCTAAGCATCTCATCTATGAATTGAATGCTTACATCACCATCGTTAGACATCGTGGTTAAATCTGGGTCGGTTTAGCTAAATCAAGTAGATTAGTGAATGGTTCTCTTGCTGGAGTGTAAAACCCGTGACTCGAGTCAGAGTTTTATATTACCGAACCAGTCGGTTCAACCGTTGGTTCGAGTTGAGTCAGTTTCATGAACCGCCTGTTAAGTCGAGGCCAGCCGTGAGTTATGAGCGATGAGAGTCAGGTGTACCTGAATATATGATAATAAGGTCGAAAAGATGGTGAGAAATGAGTTATCAGAATATATGAAAGTATGCAGTATTTTTCTTTTTATATGTTTGATCGTAGAAATAGTTTTAGGCCGAATAACGCATTAGGACGTGTTAGATTATATTCGGGTGGGTTATTAGTTATAGAGTATGTCATTTGGATGTTGTTGTGTTTGTTTTATTTTATGGGATTTTTTCCATATTTTTCTAGATCTTTTTAGAATTTATTACGAACTAGCTATTATTTTGACTGAGTAGGAATTGAGTCAATACTTATTGACGAAATTGCCACTGGAGTGTTTTTCTCATTTCCCTGACACTTCCCCCTCCCAAAACCCTCGCCGCCCACTGTGGTTGTCGTCGCCGTCACTGCCGACGCCGCACTGCCGTTGATCAACGCCGCACCGCCCCGCCCGCCTTGCCGTCGTCAGTGCTGTCACGACCAACCCTGGCCACCGTCTCGCTGCCACGACGCTGGAATCACCTCACAAGCCGTGACCCCGATAACCACACCCTTGACCTCCCGACATTTCCCCCTTACCTAGCGTCGTCGTCGAAGCTGACCGTGGGCCTGATCAGAACGGCCGACCGAACTCGACGCCACCACCGGCGGTCATCGCCGCCGCGATCGTCCTTGCTGTCACCACCATTGGGACGAGCTCGCCGAGCGGGTGCTAACCCTTACCTCGATTGCCTTGCCAAAATAGTCGCCGAAAAACCACTGGGATAGTTGCCGGCAAACCGCCAGAAGTTGCTGGAAAATTGGATTCACCGAAATTTGTCGAAAACCACCTGATCTTCAGCCGATTCCCTCCAATCGAACCCTATTGAACTTCGGACACCATAGGGTGCTGAATTCAAGCCACGAATCTCACAAGGTATAATTTATTTTAACTTAATTATTCAAAAGTATTGATTATTAGAATTGCATGTTAGGATTGGTGAATTTTAACACCATATGAAATTTGTTTGATTGAGTGGTGGCAAAAGTGGAAGCTAAAAAACTAATTAGGGTAACTAAGCAATAATTATGATCTAATGCAAACTAGCCTAAGTAGACATGCTAGAATTGATATAGGTTGATGTGTGTTGATTGATGTGTGATGGTGTATGTGTGATATAGGATGTATGACTGCATCATGAGCAGGCGTTAGTATTTAGTTTTGATGTGTAGGTACGGCATAGGAGTTCACCGCCTAAGCATGAGGATACGCTTGGAGCTTCTACCAGGTCTGTTTAAGACTCGTTCTCTGCTTTACGCTATTCTATTGTGTATTTGATTTATTACGTGTAAGACGAGTTAAGTGGCATTTTATCGGATCCACTTAATTCGGGCCATTTAGCCAACAATTTTTAGGATTAATAACCCTCAAGGATGAGATCCCTCGAGTTTATTTTCGAACTTCAAATCCAGCTCACAATGCCTTCGGGCCTATTGTATAAATCTCAACCCAAGCCTATATATGTATAGTTTCGTGTTTTCGGTGAGAGATGGAATGAGGCCACACCTTCAAATAATGATTTGGAGAAAGATATATATGTCATGATAGTCTTTTTTAATCATTTTCAAATTGCGTATTGAAGCATAAATGATTTGGAGAAAGATATTTTCATATTTTACAATTGATGATTTATGTATTAATTTGCAAAGTTGTTTTATGATCTATTGTTTTGATGATTGATTGAAGGATTTCATGAGATGATTTGATGATATTTGGAACAAAAACAAGATTTGATGGATTACATGATGTTTTATTGATAATTCATATTTTTCTTCAAAGAAAACCCTACTATTGATTATGACAAGAGTGTTAGTGGATAAAAAGATTGATACTCAACATGCAAATATGATGGTTACAAAAAGATAAAAAATATGATGAATGTTCATTGAAACCTTGTCATGATAATTGAATGTCATACAATAACGCCTTACTCTAATGGGTTTGGCACCCAATGATTAGAGACCGATCATGATACATGTTTTATAGTCACATACAATTATAATTATAATTATGAACTACGATACCCTAATTCTATATGTGAGACCACGAGCACTTAGAATGAGAATGACTCATGCACCACCGGCTTGCACTGCCCTTCTTATGATTTATAAACTATGACTTATAATTTTTTATTCATGATTTACGATTTATGATGAAATTAATTTGATATTATTCTCAATGCAACACAGACTGGTGGGTACACCACCTTGGTATTTTTGGCGGAGAACTTTCGTGATTTGATTTAAAGAAAAGAATGATTTCAAAGGATTTTTTTTAAATTGTGCTTTGAAAGATTTGATGGATGTTTTCAATCAAGGATATCTCACGAGGATTTAGTATATATAATTTGTGATTAAATGAATTTTGAAGAGAGTTTGATTGAAGTGTATGTTTTAATCTATGTTTTTCGAAGTGCTGTATAAGTGATTCTTGATATTTTATTGATTTGGTTTTATATGACTATCTACTCATAGTTAAGATGTTGTGTTCTTATTGAGTATTTTCCAAATAGTCACTCCAACCACCTTGTAGGTAAGCAAAGAGATTAAAGACTCGGATATGATTAGATTCATTCAATCATAAGTAAATGTGATCATGGTATAAAGAGTATTAGCATTTTATTAAAGAAAAATATCACGCTAATAAGCTTGACCAAAGATATAAAGTCTAAAGCCCATGTCGGAAGAAAAAAAATCAGAGCATGACAATTTATATATATCATTATCAATTTCCAATCTCTGAGATATCTCTTAAGTATATTATTTTAAATAATTGATCGTGACATACGGATTGGTACACTATTTTAAACCATTGATCTGCATAAAATTTTATTTTTGCTTATATAATATTTAATAATGAATTTAGGAGAGTAGATAGTTTTTACAAGATATTACGACCTTTTATTTTTAATATGGAATTAGAATTGTGGATTGACGCTTGGTATTTCTACCACATTGTGAGTTCTTTGTCGTTTGTCTTTATGCATACTATTTGATTTCACATGTTCGAACAATTAAACATTTTATTTTATATCAGTAAGACATTTACATTGGTATTAGTAGAAATCGTCTTAGGATAAACACTTTCCCATACTTTGATAATCAAATTTCTTAAACACCTTCGTACATATTTTATTCAACTAATGACTGTGACTTTTAGGGTTGCTACATTTGATTTTTTTTATAAATGTATTAACTACTTTATTTTATTTATGTAAATTTATTAAATATGAAGTTAATATTAATAATCAAACTAATTAACTATTTTTATGTTTTTATATTTTATTATATAATTGGAAATTATTATATATATATATATCATTATCAATATCTGATATGTAAAATCTCTAAGATTTATTATTTTAAATAAATTATAGCAGACTATAATGCAATAAAATCATAAAATACCTTATTTCTAGTTTCGCAAGTTATATTTCTTACATTAAGATAGTTTTTACATTTCATAGTACTAATGAAGGTTGATTTAAATCAGATCGGAAGGATTATACTTTAAAAAAGTATGCAAATCGGTCATAATAAAAATTTCGTAATTAAAAAGTTAACTCGTCTCTGACTCGTCAAAAATAATAACTAACTTTAAATAATTTAAAAAAATCTTAAAAAATGTAAAAAATATTTTAAAATATTATATATACCGTAACATCAAAATAACATATTTTATAATTAATAACCTATTAATTTTGACTGATTCAAGTAAATCGATTCTTATCCGATTTTTTATGAGTCAATCTGATCTAATGACTCCCTTTCAATCCTATTCAGCGTTAGATTTTGATTTTTGTAACTACGGGTAGAATTAGATAATGCAACACACATGTTGGTCCTACCACTTCCTCATTATCTAACTACCTGCCCAAAATTGAAATTAATTTTGTTTAAGGGTTAGAACTATGTTACATGATGTAGGTACACATGTTCACACACTCTCCCTGGCTATCCTCGCAACTTCTCCATAAAATCTTCAATTACCAACATTCCTAACCTATCTTTTATTGGTAAATTTGTATTTAATCATTGCAATTAATAATAACTTTAAAATAATTGAAATTTATGAGACTTCAAAATACTCTCATTAATAATATTTGTATTTTGGATTGGTTTGGCTCGATTATCAAACTTAGTTTGATAATCTCATTATGAATTTTAACGACTAAATACATATTTATAGTAGTACCGTTGGGATTGAATAAACATACTCAATAGAATTACCACATTTAAACTAAAACTTTTTTTAATTTTTTCCCCAAACATTCTAATTTTGAATTAAGACCAAACTTTAATCACTTTTAATAAATATTATATTAAATTAGTTGAAGATGAGAAAATCTGGACCAGGGAAAAAATAAAGATGAGCTGCACCTTGCATAGTTTATATGAACTAAATTTCCTTTAGTGTGTCCTATATAATGGGTTTGTATCTATGGGAAGGAGGGTGCATAAGTTAAAGCTTGATAAATTTTAATATATTTTTTACATCAATAAAACCTTTTTTAAAAAATACACTACCTTGAAAATGCTCTATAATTAATTTTTGTTTCAATTATTTGGAGAAGGAAGATCTGATGGTTAAAATATTAAATCATTTTAAAAATTTATGATTACCTTAATTATTTATTTCCAAATTTATGTATGTAGATTTAAGACCGTAGAACCCATGATTCGTTAAGTTAACATAGGAGAAATAGAAAATCTATGAAATCTATATATGGTAATCTATAGTTTAAGTATTGATTTATACTATAAAGTTATTTTTAAAGTATTTTGTTGTAAGATTTAAGTAAGTTTCTATTCAATGGTCCACGTTAGAAACTTGGTCCTAACAAAATTTATGATAGAAAACTAAAAAGCGGTAATATTTATTGTGAAGAAATTTTTTTATTGATGTCATAATAACTAACTCAAAATATAAATTATAATTGAAAAATTTTCATAGAGTTTATATCTTTTTCTTGTCAAATTAACAGATCCACTTATCTCAAATAGGAGAGTATATATACATGTATACATATAAATTATATAAATGTCGTGAAGTCTAGTTAGAGTAAGATTTTAATTTTAGAGATAAATTTTAAATAAAATAATTTAATTATTTGTTTTATTAAATTTATTATTTAAATATGATTGTTAGATAGACTCAAATTTTAAAGGCGTACTATCTCATTAAAACAAAACATAGAGTGCAACCATCACCTAACACTTTTTTTAAAATTTTAGCACAAAATCTTTAAAGGGCAAATATTATAGGTGTCCAGATGTCAAATCTTTCTTTCAAAAAATTTTCAAACTTATTATCATTTTTTTAAACTTTTATATTAATTATGATCAAATCTCATTATTTTTTATTCAATGACAAAATACTCATAAAAATATTTTTTTATTAAAAATAAGGTAGATAATAAATAAAAATTATAACATTTACTAATTTTGTATATAAAAATAAAAATATTGTCGATGATTAGGCTTTAGAATTATATTAATGATGAGCTAAAAAACAGAAAGTAAAATTTGTAGATTTTAAAAAAAATAATTTTAAACAATCAAATTTTTTAAAGAAAAACATATAAAATTTGGAATTTGAACTTGTTATATTTTTTAGAAATTGAAATTTTTGTTTAATCTAAAATATTTTTAATTTGGAGAAACATTTTAAAGCATAAAATATATTCATCGTAGATAGTGTAAGGAAAATAAGTCGAAGAAAATTTGAAGTTAAATTAAAATTATTTATATAAATAAAATAAAAATTACAAGTCAAATATATCTAAGATCCCTAAATATTTAGCTACAGCGAAATAAAAATTATTTCAGACCTGCCACTAACTATAAAATTATCAAAGTTTTACCCTTTTTTAAGGAGGTTTGTGATAGTAAACAGGGCAGGGCTATTTATGATATTTTCCCATTTTTAGATGACAGGGTTGCCCGAGATATTAGACTTTTGGAGGTGGCTAAGTTCGGAGGGGCGGCGGCGGCGGCGGCGGCGGCGGCGGCGGAGAATCTGAAACCTCGGGCCGTGGTAATGGAGTACGGGGAGGGGAGCGTGGAGTTGAGGGAGGTACAGACCCTGGAGGGGCACGGGGACCGTGTGTGGGGGCTGGCATGGCACCCGTCCGACCCTTCCCTTCTCGCCTCCTGCAGCGGCGACAAGACTGTCAGGATCTGGCAGCGGGACCTCGCCTCCAAAAAGCCCGATTCTTGGCAGTGCAAGGTCGTCGCTCTTAGCTCTCTCTTCATGTTCTGCTACTATGAGTGTACATATACATATATGTTTCTTGTAATTCTAGTTTTTTTTGTTATATGGCTCTGTTTTAGTTGTAGTGATTGAATTATGTTCTTCATGTTCTTTTCCTGATCTTCTTAAGAGCTCAAGTAGTTTGATTCTCTCTTATATTGGTTTGTGCGGAGTAGTGGATTGCTTACTGTTTTAGTTGGTTGCCAGGAGGTGAGAATTCGTACTTTGGTGGTGAATTACTGTTCTAATGCTTCTTGTGATTCTTTTTTTATTTTTATTTTTATTTTGTGGTTGAGGTGATTGGAATAGGGGTATAATTGTCTTTGAAGCGGAAGCATTTCATTTTTGATTAATGGTTGAGTTGTAGTGATTGAATTTTGTTGGGAAAGACTGTTTAAAGTGATATATGTAGCTTCACTTTTTTGGATCTTCGGAGGTCAAGTAATTTGATTCCAGGACTGGGTTGCATACTCGTGTAGTTGTTTGCAAGTGAGTGAAAGTATGCAAAATGGTGGTAATTTGCTGATTTTATGTTTCTTGAATCCTGATTTTTTTGGTTGAGGTGATTGGTATATGGACATGATTCGATTTAGAAGGGAAGTGTTTGAATTGTGGTTAATAGTCGAGATGTAAAGATTGATTATTTGTTTGAGAAAAAAACCTTTTATAGTGTTATGTATGCTTTGCTTTTATACTGTTTTGATATTTCGCGTGATTTTGATTTTCCCCCTAACGGTTACGTTGATTGGGATAGGGATATGATTTGACCTGAAGTAAAAGTTGAAGTTTGGTTAATAGTTGAGATGTGGAGATTGATTTTAATTGGGAAAGACTGTTTTAAAGTGATATATGTATGCTCCACTTTTTCTGATCGTAAGAGCTTAAGTAATTTGCTATTTTTTTATATTGTCTATGGAATTTATATGGCCATGGCTTCTTTTCTCCTAGATTGCTTTGCATAGCTTTCTTGCCACTTAGTTATGAAAGTATACCTTGATGTCATTAACTGCTACGGATTGTTCAGTGCAGTATGCTTTCTTCAGTCCCTAATATTTTATCTCTTGTCCTTTAAAAGAAGAACTAGGATTGTCCTAGAATCATGTGGTTTCAGTGAAATGGAATGTTATGCTGTTTCTTGGCTATGTTTATGTATCGAATATTATCTGCATTCCTGCCGAGGTGAAAACTTTATCTAGGTCAATCTGCAATACTATTTTG